>JAHUTJ010032895.1:0-56431 GCA_036250325.1 Characodon lateralis
CACTAGACTAGACTACACTAGACTAGACTAGACTACACTAGACTAGACTACACTAGACTAGACTAGATTAGATTAGACTAGATTAGACTAGACTACACTAGACTAGACTAGACTAGACTAGACTAGACTAGATTAGACTAGACTAGACTAGACTAGACTACACTAGACTAGACTACACTAGACTAGACTAGACTACACTAGACTAGACTACACTAGACTAGACTAGATTAGATTAGACTAGATTAGACTAGACTACACTAGACTAGACTGCACTAGACTAGACTAGACTACACTAGATTAGACTAGACTAGACTAGACTAGACTAGACTAGACTACACTAGACTAGACTACACTAGACTAGACTACACTAGACTAGACTAGACTACACTAGACTAGACTAGATTAGACTAGACTAGACTACACTAGACTAGACTACACTAGACTAGACTAGACTACACTAGACTAGACTACACTAGACTAGACTAGATTAGATTAGACTAGATTAGACTAGACTACACTAGACTAGACTAGACTAGACTAGACTAGATTAGACTAGACTAGACTAGACTAGACTACACTAGACTAGACTAGACTAGAATAGAATAGAATAGAATAGAATAGAATAGAAAGATACACACAAAAGTAGAAAATATAAAAAAGAAATACAAATAAGAAACTGTACAGTAAGGGCAAATATACAACATAGGGGAAATAATACTGTACAGTTATTAAAAATAGCATACTCAGTTTCAAAGAAATGTGGAACTGAGATGAATAGAGTGATTTTAAAATATACAAAATGAGCATGTAGATATATATTTGTGCATACAAAACTATATATGTATGTAAGACTATTTACAAGAAATGGAAAAAAAAACTGTGGGCTGCACAGGGGTGCAGTTGTACGGAATGAGCGGGAATAGAAATGAATGGATGGAAAGAAAAAAATAGCGAAAACAGCAGCGATATAAGCACTTATTGAGTTTGTTGGGATCAGTGATGGTTAAAAGTCTAACAGCTGCTGGGAGAAGAATCTGGGATAACGCTTTGTGCACCTAGGATGTAGCAGACACAGTAGCGCATACTTCACCTGATGTAGTGATATGTTCACAGCAGGTGAGTTGGACATTTTAGACAAAAATATTGTGACATTTTGATATTTTGGGACCTCATGGATCCCATATTGCTTCTTAGAAACATTAAAAACACCTACGCTACTGTTCAAAAGTTTTAGACACACCTTTTCATTTATGTATTCATTTATGTGGTTTTCTTTATGTTTATGGCTATTTACATTGTAAGTAGATTCTAACTGAAGGCAACAAAACTGTGTATGAACTCATATGGAAATATGTAGCAAACAAAAAATTGTAAAAGAACTTTAAATATGTTTTATATTATAGATTTCTTAAAGTAGCCACCCTTCACTGTGATTCATAGTTTTAATGCCTTTGGTGAGAATCTACAATTTAAATAGTCATGAAAATAAAGAGACCCAATGAGAAAGTGTATCTAAAACCTGCACACTGTAACTTTAGAGGCATTTCTTGGATCTTCTGTTGAAATGTAGAAGTTAAGCCAACATGTTCTTTTATAGATCGGGGAAAACATATCAGTTCACTTTAGCAGCACTGGACAGAAATATGTGAAGGCAGACTCTTGATCAACTGTCTGTAGCACAAAGGACGAGAAAATAAAACAGAAAGAGAAACAGAGAGGTGAAGGAAAGAGAAGCAGGAGTTGTGAGTATCGCGCTGTGTTTTCCACTCTCTTTGCCAGGGTCGGGAAGAGTGACAACGTACGGAGAGGCAGAGGAAGGCGAGAGAAATGAAAACACAAGTTCATGTTGCTAGGATGCTTCCTCATCTGTCTGCAATTTAACAAGTCTGACTCTTAAGTCATTGAACAGTAAACTTCATAAAAAAAAACCCATCTTTACTCAAGACACACATAACACAACAACCAGTTATGAAGAGCAAGATCCTCTTTCCTCGACTATAAGGATAAAATTTGCCTGTTTCCAGCATGGGAAAGAAAGCTGAGAATCAGCAGACTGTGAATAATCTCCTCTATGTACTCACAGTATCCGGTTTTACCCTCACCAACTGTTTCATACTTGGCGCATGGATATTTCTGACCTTTTCTAGCGTGCATACGCACCATTGCTTAACAAGGGCAGCTGTAAAAAAGCAGCCTTTGAGCTCTCAGCAACCTTTGTGCGTTCCATGTTGACTTGTTAAAAATAAGCAATGGATAAAAAACACATAGACGGTTAAATAAATGCCACTGAACTGAAACCAAAACTGCTCCCAAGTCTTGTTTAACACACAGGCAGTCATAAGGGTCCAAACTACTGAAAAGTCAGCCAGGATTATGAAGGTGCTCAGCGTTTTGTTCTGGAGTTGAGTCTATGAGCATTTATTGGGGTGGCTCTTTTAAAAAAAAGACACATTGCAAAGTGAGCTTCATTAGTTTTCATCGGTTCTGGGAAGGTCTCAGAGGTTTTAGTGAGCATTGGTGAACAAACAGCATCATACAACTTAATGAAGAAAGGTTGGTCAAAAATCTGGCCTTAATGGAAGAGTAGTTTGAGAAAAAATCTTAAGTACTGATTGCAGGTTGCCACAAGCAATATAGAAGCTAACACTCCTGGAACACACCATCATCACACTGAACCGTGGTGGTGGCAGTATCATGCTGAGGCCGGAGTTCTTTAGCAGGGACGGAGAAACTGGTCAAAGTTGAACTCTTCCAAAGATTTGTAACTGGGGCTGATGTTCACCTTGCAACCGGGCAACAAGCTTGAACAAACAACCAAAGCTACTATGGATTGATTGAGATCAAAGCTTGCATTACAATGGTCCAGTCAAAGTCGAGACCTAAATCTAATAGAGAATATGTGGGAGAAACTGGAAACTGATGTGCACAGACTCTTAGAGCTATTTTGCAAAGAAGAAGAAAAGTTTCAGTCTCTATATGACCAAAGCTGGTGGGGACACAATGAAGGGTAACTCTACAAAGTATTGATTCGGGGAGGCTAGATAAAAATTAATGCCCCAATTTTTTTGTCTTTTATTTAAAACAAAGTAAAACCACGTGTCCTTTCATTTCACAATTATGTGCTACTTTTAGTTGGTCTAATACAGAGACTCCCATAAAATGGTTTGTGGTTGTAACATGGCAGCATGTTGCAACCACAAGTATAGTTTTATTAAGGACTGCCTGTAGAACACTATTTCCTCTTAATATTGTATTTTTTCAAATTCAGCTTGGGTTAGGTGCTCACAACATCCAGCAGGTCTAACCAAGGATACTAGAAACCTTTGTCAGCAAGAGCAGTCCTTGTCCTTCCAGTTACCATGTGACCCAGAAAGGTTCCCATCTTCAGTCACTTCAAATAAGCCATGTTATGAAGCATGTATGCACTCTCGGGGAATGATGTGTTATATATGTGTGGTTACACTTCTACATGTGAGTGTGTGTGTGTGTGTGTGTGTGTGTGTGTGTGTGTGTGTGTGTGTGTGTGTGTGTGTGTGTGTGTGTGTGTGTGTGTGTGTGTGTGTGTGTGTGTGTGTGTGTGTGTGTGTGTGTGTGTGTGTGAATGCTGTTATGCCTGTTTGGACTTGTACTGGAAGCCCCATTAGTGGCCATGCTGCTTATGTAGTCTGAAAGTAAAAACACTCAAATATTTATAACCCACCATGGATTAGTGACAACTCATTTAAGGCAACAGGGGTCCATATGCTTTTCTTATAAAAGCATATTTTTAGTTGCTACTGTCAGAAATAAGTAGTTTTGTTTTCTTAAATTTCCTGTTATGGCCTTCAGCAACTCTAAACATCAGTAGTATCTTTAGATCTTGTTCAACTTTAGAAACCCCTAACATAGATGGTGGTAATGTCTATATGTTCTCCTGCAGTTGGGAAAGGAAAGTCATGTCTCTCAGCCAATACAGAGTCATGATGGCACTTTTTTTTGTTCTAGCGGGTTAGCTATCATGATGCTTAGTGGGTTCAGAGGCAGATTTTGACACTAGTGGAGGCATTTTTTTAGAAGCGTGGAGCGGGAAATGGATAGATGGATCAGGTATTTGTCTGCAGTCACAAGAATATTGCTTCTGTCTGTTATGGTAAGAAAGGATCATTGCCAAAAAGTAAGGCTCTCCATTTACTGGTCCATCTACATTGCAACTCTCACCCGTGGCCCCTCCATAAGAGGTCAGTCAACACTCTTTGGTCGAGGAAACCCTCCTTTTGGAACCATTTCTTTGCTTTCACTTCAGTTATCATTGCTATGTCATTTATTTTTTTGTCACATTGTTTATAGAATTGATCATAAACACAAAGTTTGATGTAGTTGGTTGAATTTAACAAAAATGAAGGAAATCTGAGTTTTAACACAACATAACAGGGCTGGAAGCTTAGTTTGTTGCTTCCAACAGCTGCAGAATCATTTGTGTGAGTTTGCAGGACATGGCTTTTGCAATCATTAAATAGATATTAAATAGTAAAAATGGCATTAAGAGGGGCTCACAGGGTAGCAGAGTTCTGATCCAGAGTGAAGGTGTGAAGGCTCCTCCTCTGGTGGGAGTTCAGACTCAAGCCATTGATAATTGTCAATGAAAGGAGTCATTTGGGCATCTGGTTAGGTTGTCATCCTGAGGGCCTCTTTGGAGGTTTTAAAGCACATCTTATCAGGAGGAAAGCATGTAGTGGACACAAAATATGGTAAATGGACTACATATCCCTTTTGGTTGGGGAACATTTTGATATTCCTGTCATGCCACCCAGTATCTGAGTTTTGAGTTTGTGTTTTTGTTTATTATACCTGGTCTATTCCTTAGGTTACCCTTCTGTGTTTTATTTTAATTGACTTCACTCCCTTCAGTGTGACCCGCACCTGTTCCTAGTTCCCATGATTACCTGGTCCCGCTATTCATTTGTTCACCCTGCTTCCCCTGTTTGTATTTAAGCTCTTTAGTTTCCATTGTTCCCCGCTGGTTCTTTGTGTTGTCTTCCATGTCATTCAGTCGTGTCTGATTCTATAATTGTACCATACCTTGATATCTGAAATTCTGTACTCTGGTCTGGTTGGAGCATGTTGTACTCCTGGTTGCCTACCTTGTCGTGTGAATAAGGATAATTAAAACTCTACTTACCTTCATCATCCATGTTCCTTTAACTTTCTCTCCACTTTGGTCCAACCACAAACCGCACATCAAGACAGAAGGAACCAGCCCTATAGGCCAAGTGAGGAGGTTATAGAAGGGGTTCAAACAAGGTGCAATAATCGTGAAACTGTTCTTGCACCTCTGGACTTCTCCCAGCTCTCCATGGCGGAGATTAGAAGCAGCTAACCGCCTGAAGGACTGGTTGGAGGAATGGGGCAGCTTTTTCCCCCAGGATCCCCTGACCCATTACACCATCAAATTCGAGCGTCAGAAAGCTCTGGCCGAGATCGATGCATTCATGTGGAGGCGTCCTGCTCCCTCCTCGACTCCCCTCTCCACTAAGGGTCGGCACGACACTTTGGCTCCTGGCGTCGCCCCCGATCAGCTATCGTCGTTGCTGCCAGCTCCTGATTCTGTTCCTGGTCCTGTTCCGGAGGAGTCAGTTGACGAGCCGCCTTCACATCTTGTTCCTGTCCGTGAGGGGTTTGAGGATAGACTGCCTTCACTTCCTGTTACCGTTTCTGGTCCTGTTCCGGAAGGGTCCGTGGACAAACCGCCTTCACAACCTGTTCCTGCCTGTGAGGGGTTGGGGCACAGACTGTCTCCACTTCTGGTTCCTGTCCTGGAGTAGCTCGAAGCCGAGATGCCTCCACTCTTCCTGCCTGCCCCGAGGGGTTCGAGGACGAACCGCCTCTTCTGCCTGTCTCTGAGGGATTCGGGGATGAGCTGACTCCACTCCTGGTTCCAGTTCCTGCTCCAGAGAAGCTCGTGGACGAGCTGCCTCCACCTCCTGTTTTCCTGCTCCAGAGAAGCTCGTGGACGAGCTGCCTCCACCTCCTGTTCCCGTCCGTGAGGTGTGCGAGGACGTACTGCTTTCATCAGCTGTGCCTCAATGGCTGCGCTGCAGGTCTGCAGGGCTCTGCCGCAGATCTTCACGGCTTCGCCATGGGCTCCAGCGGTTTCTGCACCGCTCTTCAGAGCTCCATTGTGTTTCTGAGCCTTCCGAGCTCCACCGCCGGCTTCGTGAGTGCTTCCGGTTCTGACGCCGCCTCCTGACAAGCTTTGTCACAGACCTCCGGAACTCTGGGTCTGCAGGGGATGGCCTCCGGGTTGCCACCTGAACTCTGTGCGCGCACGGGATGACCTTCGGGTCGCCCGCCTGAACTTTGTTTTTCTTGTGGTTCTTGTTCTGGTTGCCTACCTTGTCATGTGAATAAGGATAATTAAAACTCTATTTACCTTCATTCTCCGTGTTCCTGGAAGCTTCTCTGCACTTTGGTCCTACCACAAACCGCACATCATGACAATCCCACTGGAGGGGCCAGAGAGTGTCGGTAGAAAGAGGGATGTCTGGGTTTTCCTCCTGAACTTGTTATCTCCTTTTCCTGTGATATCTATAGACTACATTCTCCCTGATTATTATATGATTAAATGCATATTATTAAATATTAATATCTGTATCAGTAAGCCTCATTTATCTAACCAGAACGTAACCTTCAACAACTGCACTGCAGCTGGTAGTTGAAAGTTGACAGCCTTGTAAGATTGCAGTCTGGCTCAATTACTGCTTCCTTAGTCTCTTCCTGAATTATGAACAGCTGCAGACATTTTGCTTTTTTAGCTGTTCATCATGCAGCCATCTAGCTGACTAGTTTGAAATAAGACAGCTCCAAGGATTTTAGCAATAGGATAAACTATCCAGCTGACGCTGACAGTAACTGCTTAATAATTGTCACCTGATTAGTTTGGTAAGAGGCTGTTTTCATTCACAAACCTCATAAAAGCTGCTGCTTGAGTGCATTTTAGAGTTGTGTGTAATGTAACATATGGCCTGCAAGGTAAACTGTACAAAGCAGACCCACAAATGTTTGTTTGAAAGCCTTTACAGTTCCTCCTGAACTGTCGGGCGCTTCTGTGCTACAAGGACACAGGGCTTGTCATAGATGACTGGCAGTCCCAATCTTAGGAGGTCAGGGGGTCATGGTCAGTGACTGATTAAACGAGTATAAACAAACACTGGAGTGTGTGTGTGTGTGTGTGTGTGTATGGGTGTGTTTTTTCTGTTTTGTCCTTTTTTGGTAAGAAGCCAGTCATTGTAGTGAGCCTAACTGTGAGCAAAAAAAAAAGCTTCTCGAGACTCTTTGAACTGTTTCTTCTTGCCTTTATCACAACTTCATCCCACTCCAGTATGAATGCACATGCCATGCAGTTGTATTTCTCATACACACAGGATGTGTGTTGTGAAAGTCCTTGTTTTTGTGTCTATGTAGGGGTGAGTGAATCCCTGCATTGAGCAGCCAGAAATAGTCTGTAAGGAAATCAATGTTTCTCTCGCAGTGGCGCTGGGAGCTGTCTCCTCGACAATAGAGGGACTGTCCTGTTTCCTGCACCCTGGAGTGAGAGAGTGTGTGTATGAGTGTGTGTGGAATGAGGGAGAAAGCACAATGAGGGTGAGTTCAGGCCTATCTGTGCTGTTCCAGAGTTCTGCATCGTCAGCTAAAAGAATTTATAAAAACAGGCAGAGGATGAAAAATAATGAGGGTGAAGGGAGCATCATGTTGGGTTAGTCATCTTGGAACATCTATATATGAATCTTTGGAGGTGGAAGGCAACGCCGTTTGTGAGGCCCTTCAAATGTTCTTATTAGGGACACAGGGCAGCCTCCTCACCTATATCTTTTTGTTTCAACAAAAAACTTTTTATACAGGTACATTATAATAATAATTGATTTATTATTATTATTGTTATTATTATTACTACTACTATTATTATTATTATTATTATTATTATTATTTATTATTATTAAAATAATACCTAATACTAATACTAATAATTATAGTTATTATCCATAATAATTATAATAATATTATTATTAATAATAATACTAATAACATCAACAATCATAATAATAATAATAAGAATTATTGTTATTGTTATTATTATTATTGAAATTATTATTATTAATTATTAAAAAATAGTATTATTCCGTTCCACGATTCCACGATTCACAAATTAATCTCAGTGCACTTTACAAAAACAAAAGATCCAGTTTATGTTAAATTATATGCATTCTAGTTGGATCCTAGTTGCAGTAAAATGCAGTCAAGGTCACTTTGTTATGCCAGTTAATAAAAGGTCTCCATTTGAGGAACTCCGGGTGATGCCATTGAGACATTAATGCTGCTGCAATTCCTCATACTGACCATGCATGTGGCAAACAAGGCGACTCGAGTTTGAGACTTTGTCTCAACTTACACTTTAGTCTCAAATATTAAATACTTCAGACTTCACTTAAACTTGTGCCCTAAAGTCTTGAGACTTGACTCGGACTCCTGGTCTGAGACTCAAGTCTTAGTAACAGTTTTTATCTCGGGTAATGAACGGCATGTGAACAATGGAGTGGAGCTGCTGCGCATGTTTTACTGTGAACGGATGAGCTAGATTATTAGCCAGTAACATTGGTAGATAATGGGATGTTATTAACTCATAACAACCTGTTCATGTTAGCTGTAGCTTCATATTAGTGAATACTGTATTAAATGACTTTGGATTGTTTAGGAAACAAAAGAAACGTAACTTACCTCTGACATTCTCTCACTGCTAAGCTAACTGTGTCATTACATGAAACCTCTGGCTGGAAATATTAAAATAAAAGCAGTTCCTTTTCTGTTCATTCAGAAACTCAGCACTCAAACACTTTATTTACTTATTGCTCTTAGTCTCAGAGGGTGCTTGGCTCAGCTCAGAGGGAGGAGAAGAAAACCCTCCGAACCACATTTATTGCAATATATAATGAGGGCGTGGACAATATGAAGGCAGGAATAAACATGTGCTGACTTAGTCATTATAGAGACAAAAAATCATTCATTTGATTCATTCAGAAATTCAACATGAACAAGTTTTAATCTCTTTCTATTATTGTTCCAAGCGCATAAATGCTGATTTATATTTCTGATAAGGTAAATATTACACCTGACCAAAAATAATATAAATCAGCTGTTAGCAGTTTTTCTGGATGGTAAATTAGATGGCAAATAATTTGAAGATAATTGTTAGTAAATATTAAAATTATTGAAAGATAATTATTAAGTGTTCATGCGGCAATTTAAACTTAAGGAAAAACAATACAGGTTTGAAATCCTAAGCTACAGCTTTGCAGGGTTAGAGGTGCAGTAGATGTCATGGATTTAATGAGAAAATGTTTATTTCAGTTGTTAGAGACCTGACTCTTACCTGGGGTGAAAGACTTGAGACCTGACATGAACTTGGAAAATTCGTCTTTTGATCATCTCTGGCAAGTGGTGACAGTGGAAAGGAAATGCTTCCTTTAAACAGGAAGAAAACTCCTGCATAACCTGGCACAGTGTGAGCAGCCATTTGCCACAATCAACTGGGGTTTTGAAAAGACACAACAGACAAACAATAAGAACATTCAGTGGGAGCAGGAAGCAAAGGGGGCAAGATGTAGGGGTCCTAGAAAAACCCAACCTCAAAGGATTTTATTCAAAATTCATGTGACAGATCATCAAAAAGTGGTGCATAAATCTGAGTGGATGCAAAATGTTACTTGCTCTCCAAAGATTTTTGTGGTACTTGTATCTTGCTGTGGAGATGCTAGAGGCTGTTAGAGGCTGCAAGAGACTTGAGAAACAGCAAATTCAGTAAAAAAAACAACTTCTCAAGACTTACAGATATAACAGAACAACCCGTTAAAAACAGCAATCATCCCCTTTTCCCCTCCATGACGATAAAAGTAGCCCATTTTGCCATGGGAACAAAAGCTGAGAATCAGAAGGCTGAATAATCTCCCTTACGAACTCACAGTATCCGGTTTTACCCTCACCAACTGTTTCATAATTGGCGTATAGATATGTCTGACGTTTTCTTGCATGCATACACACCAATGCTTAAGAAGGGGAGCAGTAAAAACGCAGCCTTTGAGCTCTCAGCAACCTTTGTGTGTTCCATGTTGACTCGTTGAAAATGAACAATGAATATAAAACACACTCCATGCAGAAAGACATGGGTGTTTTTCTGCATGGAGTTTGCATGTTTGTTTGTCCTGTGTGTCTCTGTGTTGCCCTGCGATGGACTGACGACCTGTCCAGGGTGTATCGCGCCTCTCGCCAGTAGACTGCTGGATATAGGCACCAGCTTCCCTGCGACCCTGTTGGGAAGAAGCAGGTATAGAAGATGGATGGATGGATGACCAGTCTAATACAATTCCAATAAATAACATTGACATTTGTGGTTGTAATGTCACAGAAAGTTCAAGGGTTTGAATACTTTGGCATTGCACTGTATAAAAGTCTTGGGAAGTGCAAGTAACCACCACAGTATGTGTGAAATCCCCCGTGACACCACCCTGGCAGCTAGTGGAGGGTGAATTGAAGGATCATACCAATTGCTTCTGTTCCTTCTTTGGACCCTGAGAATGCATCCTTCTATGGATCAAGTCAGTTAAGTCCAAGTTTGCTCCTTGCACAAATAATAATTTGAATTAATAATTTTAATGTTGTTCATTTACCAATGATTTAATGGAGAGAAAAGTAGCTTTTCTGTCAAACATGAAAATAAAAGCTGAAGTAATGTAGTTCATGCTCAGTCCAGTTTGTCTCTGAGAACTTTGTGCCAAGAAACATTTGCAGATGTTTTATAATGAAAGACAGTTTTATGACTGTACCTGCTGCCAAACTGGCCAATATTTACATTTTATTATTAAACCTGGATTCTTCTAACTCAGTTTAGAGTGAAGGGTAATTAAATGCATTTTTGTAATTTCGTAGCCGTCTGTCTTTGCCAGCGATGCACTTAGCTGTTTCGCACATTGTGGAATCAGCAGAACTGAAAATGTGAGAGTATGTTGAAAGTCTGCAGCAAATGAAGTCACCGCTGGAAGTCTATAAGTTACTACAAAGCATCACTGGTAAAGATGCTTTAAAATAAAATCTTCCTTCACTGTAGTACTAGGTTACACTGAAACATTTGGAAAAGAAATGCAGCTTTTTGCATGAGTTTGTTTATATAATCAGGTTGATTCCATGGCCAAATGTTATCCAACTGCAATGACCCATTTTCAGTTCACTGGCAGATCCACTGGAATTTTTATTTTTAACATCTCCTGGTATTTCCAAGGGTTGATGATGTCATGCCCTCTAAAAAAGTTCACATGGCCTTTGGAAGAGAAACAAGCCCAAAGCATCACACATACTCTACCATACTTAATAGCAGGCATGAGGGGTTTTACCACATCTTTATCTTCCATGCTGACATTTATAATGGTAGGGCAGAGGTTGCTTTTTTCTGTGCCTCACAAATAGCTGGTTGCCAGAAAGCTTCTAATGGTTGTTAGAAGCTCTTACAAAATAAATGTAAAATGTATCTCAGAATGATAAATTATATTTGCACAAAATTGTGTAAACAGAGGAACTTTGTTCTTTCAGGCATCTGGAAGCAGTATGTTTTAAAGCTGCAGTAGGGAGTTCTGAGAAAACTGTGGACTTAGCCTGAAAGTTTGAACAAGCACACATTACAGGTCCCTCCCCTATGCTCTCTGCTGTGCTACAGCCCTCCCTCCACAGCTCCTCCCCCACAACGGAGCCACACCTACCACATCCTACCACATTCACTGGTAGGGTCGAAACATCAACTATATGCTTTACACTGACTATGGCCTGCTCATTCTTTGACTACAAACTTGGTCCTCAAATCATTAGCACAGTGCCATTGGTCCGGTACGCGCTGTGCCGGGGAAGGGGTGTGAGCAGCGTGTAAATGAGCATGATTGACACTGCTAAGACATTCCTCCTGGCTCTGATTGGTTGTTTCTGACTGGGAGTGGTGTATTTCTGCAAATGGCCTCACTTTGATTTTTTAAAAGATTATCTGTCTCATATTCTGAAACGTCCCGGTCTCTTTTTGTGTACACGGGAAAAATGGAATCTCCTTGTACAGGGGAAACCCTGGCATTTGAACAGTATGACTGAAATCAGTAGAAATGACATAACGGATGCCGAACAGTTTAAAACACACAGAAGACGAAGATATCAACAATAACAATGGCGGAGTGGAGAGTACTTATGGTTCTCCAAGAAAGTGCTAATTTTCTCACCAATTTTAATAATTCCCCCCATTTTGTACCCCATTTTGTACCTTTTTTGCACGTTAAATTTCAAAGAATATACTGCCTGCTAGTGGCATGGCGGGGGAATCACACCCATTTCATGTTTCTACTGGTGCCATGTGTATGGAAATTATAATTAAAACATTGTCATGTAGATGTGTTAACAGAAACAGGAAAAAATCCCATTTTCAGTCGATTGTTATTGTGTGAACAGGGTCGGAATGTATGTAATATTACGACTTTGAAGACAGTACTTTTAATTCTGGCATTTAACCAATAGAAATAATCTTTTTGATAATCCTGACTGACGGAAAATGGGGAAAGCTTGTTCATTCTCTATTTTTCTTGTGTTTCAGAGCTCCTTGGTTCTACGAAGAAGGTGAATGTGAACTTTCAGGATACAGATGGGTAAGTTGCCACCCCTCCCCCTTCTCTCATGTGCTTCTTATCCATTTCCATCAACCTTAGTATGAATCTAAATGTACATTCCACCAGAAGCATTAATATATAAAACATTTATGTAATTTTACCTAAATTTTGCTTAGCTGTACAGACCAAAACAGCATGCTTAACTTTGTTTGTGTTACACATCTATGGAAATATGAAACGTTTCTGATCCATGTTGCCTGTGTCTTTTATGTGACATTATTCTGTAACCATGCAGTGTTTGGTTTCATCCAAATAATCTCCTCTAGCTTTCACTTTAACATCAGCTAACGTCTGAAACAACAATCTGAGTAATATCAGCTATGGTCAATAGAATAAAACAATTGAAAGTAACATTTTAACTAACATTTTAATCTCTTTAACTGATAATCGTTTCCAGACTGCTTTTACAGGATTAAGTGCAAGTTGATGACCTGATGTTTGGGATGTTTTGATGTAATGCATATATAGTTAACACAGTTTGTTTCCTGATAGATCCACTTGCAGCTCAGTTCTTTGTTAATGAGCCTCCACAATCACAATTTCATTTCTCTTCCTGCTAATTATCTGGAGACTCAGAGTGAACGAAGTAAAACAGAGAGAGGAGAGAGAGAGATTTGTTACTCTTCAGTCCACTGCAGTTACACAGCGTGTGGCACAGGGGTTTTGATGTTTAGTGATTTAAATCACTTGATTTTCCCTTAATCAGCTCTGACCACTAATCAGCAAGTCAGATGTAGATAAATCAGGTTTTCTTACCATTCCTGCATGTTCTCTGGTGCTCTTTGTTTTGAGGTAAGTTCCTCCACTGCTATGAGTGTATAACATTGAATTTCTGCCCGTTTTTTTGTGTTTCTATATCAGTTAGCTTTGGGTTTAGGATGTGCTCATTCAGTACAAGCCATTTTCCTGCTTTGTTCTTGCTGTTCATGTTATAGTCTTTCGATGTCTCCACTTACAAATATTTCTTTCCATTTTACCTTCAACTCCAACAAGAGAACCTGTTTCTGTTTACCTCTTCCAAATTGCTGGCTTGTTTTTACACGCCAGGTATCTGTTTATCATGGACTTTTTTGCCTAGTTTAGTGTTTTCCTGTATCTTTGTTTAGTTATTATTTGTTTTCAGGTGCATCTATTGGAGATTTTTGGTCATTTAAGTCAATTCCCTGAGGTGGGTACACATTGACGTCTTTTGGGAGAAGACTCTTCTTTCCTGGAATAGTTGACTTCCAGCTTCCTTTTAAATAGCTTCTTACAGCTGTTTGGCTTCCTCCTACCTTAGCACTAAACATTTCAGTGACACTGAGTACAGCTTGGAGTTTACTTTACTCAGTTAAAATCGAGGAATTTTGTTGTCAGTTTGAGGTGCTAGCATTTAGTTTAGGTGCTAGCAACTATAGAAAAAAAGATCCGATTTTTTTCTTTTCTGGCTGGTCTCTGGTCAGGGCTGGTTAAGCGGAAAACCATCCACCAGATTTCTTTGATCCCAACTATTTCTCTTCATAATTTCCTGGACGGTTTGGGAAATGTAAACACTTCAACTTCAACAAAACCTTTTAGAACAATGCTGTTGTTTGTACTGTGGCTGTGGTCTTTGGTTGATGACATTTTCAACATGTAGACCTACTGCAGTATATGGTACAGATGGTGACTGGGTTGGTATGGTGGCACCGCAGTTTATCACAACAGGAAGGACTATGACATCCAGACTGAAGACTGTCGTTCAGGAGTTTCCATGTTCTCCTTGTGCATGCATAGGTTTTCTCCAGGTACTTTAGGCCTCTCACGTTCCAATAAACATGCGTTTTAGGTTTATTGGAGATTGTAAATTTCCCGTTCGTGCGAGTCATTGCTTATTCATTTGATATGTATTACTGTTCTCCCTGTGAACGACTGGTGGCTTGTCCTAGTTGTAATATGCGCCTCGCTCATTGACTGACAGCAGCCCCTTAGATAGACAGACAGACAGACAGACAGACAGACAGACAGACAGACAGACAGACAGACAGACAGACAGACAGACAGACAGATAGATAGATAGATAGATAGACAGATAGATAGACAGGCAGATAGATAGATAGATAGATAGATAGATAGATAGATAGATAGATAGATAGATAGATAGATAGATAGATAGATAGATAGATAGATAGATAGATAGATAGATAGATAGATAGATAGATAGATAGATAGATAGCAGTTTATTGTGTGACAGATCCTAAAAGCTGTTCACAGCTCTTATTTTCTTATTTCTTATTACAAAATTAATTAGTACCTGCCATTTAGCAATCAATAGTACCACTATACATATAAAATAAAAAATATCAATTATTAAACTAACTCCTGTCTGAATCAGTGGCTCTCAAATAGCTACACCTATAGTTGCCACATACTTTAAATTGGGAATTTTATCCTGTAAAATTAAACTGAAAAATAAACAGATTAAACAGATAAACAGAAGTTTTTGCATAGTTGTGCACATCCTTAATCTAAATGCTGTTTTTTTTTTTTTTCTTTTCTGTCTCACAATCCTAATCCTTAAGGATTAGTCGATGCATATGGAGAAAACTAGAGATCATTGTAACATGTACAATTCTATTAGGACTTGAGTTGAAAATTCCTGCAACTCCTTCAGTGTTGCTCAACTTGATTGTTTAAGTCTACTGTTTTTATTCATTTTGGAGAAATGTCCAGTTTTTTTATGGCCACGTTGGCCAATATTTTCTCCTAGTATTGGTCACTGCATTCACAGTGTCATAGTGTATATCTAATGCTTTGGATTGTTTATGTAACCTTCTCTTGACTGATACCTTTCTTCATTAGGTCATTGTGATCCTATGCAACCTCTAAGCAAACTAGAGTTTTGGCTAAAGAATGACGAAATGTCAAGAAAATCCTTCCAGGACAGCTGAACATTGTTAAGAGTTAATCTGATTCTCTAACTAATAAGTTTAAGGGTGTGCACATTTATATAAATGGGTTATTGGAGCGTTTGTTTATTAATTTTTTTCTTCTTTACTCAAATAGATTTGTGTGCTTTTTACTTAAACTAAACAGGTCACATTAAAAGTTGGGAAATTATTTGTCAAAGTCTCATTTTTTGCACCCCAAACACTTTTGAGAGCCACTGTTCATTATCATTTAAAGCACCTTTTTCTGTTTGTAATGAAACCCATATGTAGACCTTGTATAGGATAAAATATTTCTTTGTAATATTTGAAATGAAAAACTGTGACTGCCTGCGTTAGCTGTGTTGGAAGACAATCCTCTTTCAAGTGTACAAACTGGCCTTGGGAACAGGAAGCATCAGATTGAAACTGATGGATTTATGGAGGGAAACAGAAAAAGATAAGAACAGCAAGGGAGTAACTGGAAAGGAAACACCAGATGAGAAATAGAAGAGAGCTTTATTGAGAAGGACTTTCAGACTGGCCGTTTAAAGGGAAATAGAGCAAGAGAGCGAGGTGTGTGTTTGCAGCGACGGGGAGAAGGAAGATGAAGGGTAGAGATATTGCATTTCACCTTCTACAACTTGGCAAAAGCACAGGCTTTCCTGTCCTTCACCTATACATGCACCCACTGACCTGCTGCAGGTCTGCACACACACACCGATGGTTGGCACTCAACCTGTTGCACTTTTTTATGATGGAATCTTGTTTAACCCTGGAGGTAACAGGTGATTCAACTGGAGGAGTACAACATTTTTCCAAGGTTTTAATCCCAGCTATGGAAGGATCTGTTGACTCCAAGAATTGATGTTTTTTCCTGTTACCTGCACCATCATCCATCCTGCAGAACACACAGCAGCCAGCTTAACTTTAAAAACCAGGTTTGTGGCCGTTTTTTCTATACAAATATCCGGGGCACTCGGGAGACGTTTGTTTAGGTCAATCTGTATTGGGGTGTCCATTATGCCGAGACAATCAAATCTAGAAGAAAAACTTCCTTATACATTTTTCTCCACAGTTTTCTTTAATCTTTAACAGGTGGAGGACAATGCTAAGCAGCTTTCTATTTTTGTTATTAAAATTAGTCATTTATACATAGAAATACAGTTAATTGACTGACTTGTTGAAGAAATAGTAAATGCTGTGGATAAAAGCGGATATACAGTGGGACCGTTTAATGACTTTAAAAATGCCTTTGACACTATAGATTATTCACTGCTGAGTACATAAGAGCTATTGTACAGAACTCAGAGTCAAGTCAGCTTTCCAAACTTGAGCACCAAAAAGAAAAAAAAAACTGTAAAAAGAAGTTAAACAGTGAGACCAGGTAATTCTAAAGAGCGCATTTTTCCAACTAAACATTGACTGACTTAGTATTAGCTGTAGGTGGTGAGTGGAGTCAACAGGTGGAGGACTTAACTCACTTAGCATTCTTTTTTTCTGCATGTTGAACAATGTTTCTCCCTCGTGTTTTCTCCTTTATCTTCTCTTCTGAGAAATTTTAACCACTGCTGAGAAAAAAGAACACAAAGGCTTGTCTCACATTTGCCAAAAAGACATCTTGATGATCCCTTAAGCTCAAGTTCACTTGGGTTGTGCATTATACATCATAGGTCTGTACAGTGGTGCAGTGGTTAGCACTGTTGCCTAGCAGCAAGAAGGTCTCAGGTTGGAATCTCGGTCTGGGCCTTTTCTGCATGGAGTTTGCATGTTCTCCCCCTGCACAGATGGGGTTCTCTCAGGGTAATCCAGCTTCCTCCCAAAATTCAAGAACATTATGTTCAGGTTAGGTGATTTCTCTAAATTGCACTTAGGTATCAGTGTGTTTGTCTTGTGTGTCTCTGTGTTGCCCTGGGATGTACTGGCAACCTGTCCAGGGTACCCTGCTTCTCACCCAATGACTGCCAGCCCTCCTCGTGACCCTGCAAGAATAGGTGGGTGTAGACATTCATGGACTGATAGATCATATGTACAGTTTTGCCCAAAACTATTCATGCCCCTGACAAAGTATTTTTTTACTATTATCACAATGTTTCTTCTGACTAGAAGTAATATTAACATTTTTGGAGTCCTACCTTGAATCTAATAGAGAATCTGGGCAGGGAGCTAAAGATTAGCGTCATGGCATGGAAGTCTTAAAACCTCAAAGACTTGGAGCTCATACCAGTGGGAACCTGCAAAAGGCTGGTCTGCAATTATAAGAATGGTTTGACTGCAGTAATGCCAAAACAATATGTTGTTTTAATGGAATAAAACAATGGAATTAGAAGAGTATAAATAAGTTTCAATGTTAGAATTACAATAAAATGTAAATAAAGATCAATACTCATTTTACATAGTTTTATTATCTGTTGAGAGTTATATGTCTCACTTGAGCAAAATATACAAAATGAAAATTGTTTAAAATCCAAATTTTTATTTTTAACTAATCTTCTGCTTTACATTTGCTTTCTTTAATAGGCACAAGAGAGAACAGGCATTGTCTTTGAGTCTGGGGTTTCTTGGATATTGCTGTCCAGGTTTTGGCGATCAAACATGGTGATGTCAGCCATTCTTATTTTACATTCGGTTGCTTCCGGTTCGCAACAGCAGACGGAGGCAAACACAGATAACGTCTCTTTTCAGTGCTCATTTGACTGCTTCTTTGACATTTTGTTGTGGAAATCCACAACAATTTCCACCTGACAAACATCTGCAGATTCACTCAATAGGAGCTGCACTGGTGAAAAGCCAAAATAAACATCTATGATTCCAGTTTTCTACTTCCTGATCCTTACATTCTTATAATAGGATGTTAACTGTTTTGAAAGAGCGCCTGACAGCCCATCAGTAAATGTGCCTTGCTCAGCTGTTTTCTAAATGTGGCATAACAGATACAGCCTGATTGCAAAACTGAATCCTGCTGGTTAGATAGAGTTAGTGGCTGACTCTGACTGGGCTTATCTTTCTTACTAATAAATGGCTAAAGAAAAGAAAAGCATGGATTTGATTTAATGGTAAAAATACAGCCTTTTCCATTGCAATGTATACTATGAGGTGATAGTAAAATGATTTAGTTTTTAACAGGTCTTAAAAACTGAGGTACATGCAACATCATGAAGAAATTACATGTTTAACAAAATGGCAAAAATACAGAAGTATCAGTGTGGAAAAAAACTTTGTCCAGCCATTCTGTTTCAATAACATATGATTATGAGAGTTATGAAGCAATCAGGTGCCACCAATCAAAATAGTTGTTTGAGTGAACACCAGAAAGTGGGAACAGCGCTATAAAGGTATGCATTTATTGCTGTTTGCTGGTTCAGAGCTTTCAACACTCTCTGTTAACTCAATGCCAAGAAGGAAAGACATTGGCAATGACCTGAGAAAAGCAATATATAGCTACCCATCAAACTGGAGAAGGTTATGAAGGTTGTTTTTCCAAACAATTTGGCATACGGCGTTCTCAGTTTTACTCAGTGCAGTGGTCAGAGAAACTGCAGCTAGCATGTTAACCAGTGACATTTAAAATTCTAAGGTTATGAAAGTACAGTCTGGAAAAGCTTGAACAAGTATGGTTTGTTTGTAGAGGTGCCAGGAAATATCTTTCTGGAATACAGCTTAGGTTTGCACCTTTCATTTAGAAGACGCTTCTAGAAGACTTCTAGAAGCTTCACCTTAAAACAAATGACACCAAAGGGAAGACGTGTGTCAACAAAACACAAGACCTCCTGTAGAGAAAAACAAGAACAGCATACCAGAATAAATCCCTCTAAAGCCCTAACTCCCTTTACAGATCAGTTTGTCATTGACATCATCCATGTTGATCGTGAGCTTAAGAGTTCTTTCAATGCATGCAGCTGCGATTATGGAACTAGTAGGGTGTAGCTCAGAACTCAGCAGAACCATATGCAGAATATTTGTGTTGCATGGCCATGGCCAAAAACTCACAGCATTTACCTGGGCAATGTGTGAAATGCATGAGGATTTTCATTTGTTTAACTGAGAAGGTCCAAGACCCGTTACTTAGCCCAAAGGACTAAGCCCTATGTGGCAATTCTCGTGTAGGCTTTTCAAATCTATTCGGTTGTTGTGCACCATTCTCAAAATAGTATGTCCATCAGATTCTGCTGAAATTGCTCAGACCAGGCTGTGAGGATTATAGGGTGCCTCTGTTCTGTGCACCCTTCTACTGCCTCTGCAGTCATCTTTGCTTTGGACCATATCACCACATCATAATGGTTCCACAATCCTGTTACCTCTTACAGTTCATGGTGGTTATGTGTTTGTTACTTCCTTCTAAAGTGGAATCAGGTTGTACTATTGCTGAAACAACTTCAACTCCCCATTCCCTGTCAGGGCCTTTCAGCTGATTGTGAGCCGCAAAGAACGAATGTAGATCACGAAAGGAAAGGATCATCTGAAAGGGGCTGTAGAAAAGACAATGGCGTTGCTTTCTGTCTACACAACCTGAATATTTGGTTGTGAAGTCTGCATAAAGATGTCTTTTGATGTCTGACTATGGTTGATAGGTGGGGTTAAAATTAAATACGCTAACAAAGATTGACCTTTAGCACCTTTATAGAGCTAAACCTAGACCAAAACTATGGACTGAAAATGTCAAATTTTTATCCTTCTTTCCAGGCTTCATAAAGGCAAGACTGACAGACCTTGAGTAGCCATAAAAACAATAATAACGGTAATAAGCAGAATTTTCCTGGTAAAGGTGGTTCCACGAAGTTTTTCACCACTCCTTTTACAGTTTGGCTAAACATGAGTTTATTGTGAGCTAAATGTGAGTTTACCATGTTTACCATACTCTAAGAGCTGGTTGAAGATGTCTCAATACGTACACTTTTAAAACTAACAGAAGACGTGTTTTCTTTTTACTATGTCTCTGTCACTTCTAATGAATGTTTGTTGGAGACACTTTCATTTCTGTTTGCCAATCTGTGTCCTCGGGTTATGTGATGCCTTTTTCTCCTTATGCTGCTCGTCACGCCTGCCCATCAAGGCTGACATGTTAGTCTCACCCTCAGGCTTTACACACACACACACACACACACGCACACACACACACACACACACACACACACACACACACTCTCTGGATCCTCTGCAGAACAGAACACGGTTCCCCTTTTGGTAATTTCTCCATCCATTTCCATCTCCCCACTCTCTGCCCCATTTAACAACTCTGCAGCAAAGACATGTTTGATCCCTAATCCCCCGCTATTAAATCCATTTGTCATGCTATCTTTGTCACTATCTCTGACCCATGATTGTATGTTTATGGGTATGTATAAACGTGTGTGTTTTAGCTTAACATTTGTCTGATCCTAAAGCTTTATGATGTTGTGTGTGCCACAGGTTCTCTCCCCTGCATCATGCAGCTCTTAATGGGAATCTGGAGCTGGTCTCTCTGCTGTTGGAGTCGCAGGCTGCTGTCGACATCAGAGACCAGAAAGGTATGGAGGAAACAAGCACTAAAGCATAGACACAATCTCACAAAAAAAATGTATCATTTAGTTTGGCTACATTTATTCAGTAGTAAAAGATGCTATGTTAAGATTTATTTAACACTTTAACCTATCTAACCATCCTTCCTTTCACAATCTCTCCTGATGAGTCATGAGTCCTTTGTAATGCCCTCTCCTGTTCAGCTCACCCCAAATGTTTTCTGTTGGATTTAGCTCTGGGGACTGTGATGTCATGAAAGAAGGTTTATTTTTGTGTCCAGTGAACCATTTCTGTGTTGATTTAGTCGTATGTTCTGGATCATTATTGCTGAAAGACCCAATGAGGATTTTTCAGTTTTCCAGTAGAGTCCAGCAGGGTTTTATTTAAAATAAACCTGATATTGCACTCTAATATAATGCCCTTTGAAGACAGATAGGCCCACAGCATCACAGATCCTCCACTGTACTTAACACTAGGCATGAGGTGCATTTCCACATTTTCATCCTTTGTTTCAAACCAAACCCTCGTCGGGTGTTAGCAGTGGAAAAGCTCAATTTTCGCTTCATGTGACCAAAATGCCAGCTTCCAGTTAGAGTACATATGTTTCTGTTTATGATGGTGGGACAGAAATGACTTTTTCTGACATTTCTCCCAAAGACTACGTTGTATGTAGATGGTATAAAACAGTTATGAGGCGTCGGTGACCCTAGGATGTCACTCTTTGTTATAGTACCCCAACAGTAGTCTTAAGAGATTCTTTACCTTCCTTCTCATCCTGCTTAGAAAATATCTATTTATTTTAAGGCTTTTTACACCAATGAACGTGGCCACCACTGTACAGCGCTCATCTGACATGACTTAGCTTGCATTTGGCCTTTTTTTGATGCAGGGATGCGGCCGCTGCACTATGCCGCCTGGCTGGGGAAAGCTGAGCCCATGAAGATGCTGCTGAAGTCAGGTTCATCTGTCAACGGCCAATCAGACGAGGGCCAGATACCTCTGCACCTGTCAGCACAACACGGCCACTATGAGGTGGTGAGTGACACCGGTGACGACCCTCGGTGCCAACTAGCTGATGAAAACTGTCAGGACTCACAAAACAAAAATCTGTTTTGTCACTGCTAATCCGTCTTATTCAAGCTAAGCTGGAAACCTAGCTGAACAACTAACACACCTCTAATAAAATACGAACTCTTGATTGGTTGCTGTTTACACCTTTTACGCTTCCTTAGAGTTTAATTTCAAAATAGTTTACTGACATTAGCTAGCTTACTCAGTCCAACACAGCCAACATAAAAGGTAGCTTTAAGTCTTCTTTACCCAGTAAAACATATTTGTCGCCTGCTCAAATTAGCAACAAATTAGCCATACGGCACTTCTAAACATTAAAAAAGAAGGACTTTTAACAGTGCTCCTGGTCATCTACCGCATAAGCTAGTCCAGCTAAAAATGACCCTAGTCTTTTTGGGTATACTTCAACCAGCTTTACTTATCTAGAAACACATATTTCTGTTCATTATTTTGAAGAAATTAACTCAATCTCAGTCAGATTCCAAGGAGTGCATATGTGAACTGACAGAGCCATGAATATGCTTCTTAACCATTCCATTTTAGCTCTGCCTGTATGTTGAGGGTTGTTGCCCTGTTAGAAAGTGAACCTATGGCCCAGTCTCAAGTCTTTTGCAGCTTCCAACTTTTCTTCCCGCATTGCTTAGCATTAAGCTCCATCCCTCCTGCTATTAACGCTGACAAACTTCCCTGTCTGTATTACCAACTTGTTTTATCATGGGGATTGTGTGTTGGCTTTAAATGTAGTCAATAAAGTTGCGTCATCTGACTAGAGCACCTTCTTCCACGTGTTTTCTGTTCCCCCTACATGCTTTGTGGCAGATTACAAACAGGACGTCTTGTGGTTTTCTTCTTACTTTTCTTCCATGAAAGCCAGATTTGTGGAGTGCATGACTAATAGTTGTCCTCTGGAGAGATTCTCCCACCTGAGCTGTGGATCTCAGCAACACCTCCAGAGTTAACCATGGTCCCTCTAGCTGTTTCTCTAATTAATGTTCTCCTTGCCCAACATGTCAGTTTAGGTGGACAACCGTATCTTAGTAGGTTTGCATTTGTGCCATACTCCTTCCATTATCAGATGATGGATGGAACCCGTGTACTCTGAGACATCTAGGATTAAATTAAATTAGATTAAATTACACATGTATGGACTCTTTACTATTTGGATAACTTTAATAGCACATTTCCTCTGGTTTTTATTTAGGGGGATCAGAGTGGTGGTTTCCATAAATCCTAATAAAATACATTAATGTGTGTTGTTGTGAAATGACATCATGGGAAAAGGTTGTTAATAAAGATACTAACAGAAAGCAAATTGTTTAACAGAAAACTTTACATAAATGCTCAAAATGTTCCTGTTTGGGTGAAATATCTGAGTCAATATGCATCTTCCATGATTCTTTTTCTGACACGTTTTTCTATTTTGTTTGTGCTTCTTGACTCAAGTCTGAGATGTTGCTGCAGCACCAGTCCAACCCATGCATCGTGGATAATGCAGGAAAAACACCCCTGGATCTGGCCTGTGAATTCGGCAGAGTCGGGGTAAGGACCTGTGTTTAAATCTGTTGTTAGAAAACACCTAGACATAAACCTAGCTAATACATAGGGACAATGAGCTGTTTGCTAATTGATGATCTCCTTGCATACGTGTGTGCAGGTGGTCCAGTTGTTGCTTTCTAGTAATATGTGCGCAGCTTTGTTGGAACCTAAAAAAGGAGACACTGCAGACCCCAATGGGACGTCTCCGCTCCACCTGGCTGCCAAAAATGGACATATAGACATCATCAGGTATGCATTCATCTTTTCAGGATTCCTACACAGTCAGGAAAAGTATGGAATATTATTGAAGTATTTCCCAGGTCTGGATAAGTATGGATTGCCATAGTTTTCTTATTTCCTTTCCTGTGTCTTTTTTTACTTGTCCTTCCTTCCTCTTTCACCTTTCCTTTCCTTTCCTCCTACTTTATTTTCCTTCCTTCCTTCCTTCCTTCCTAGTCCTCTTAATTATTTTCTTCTGTGCCTTATTGTGTCCCTTTTTGTTTTCTTCCACTCTTCCTTGGTGTCCTTTCTAATGCCCTTCTTCCTCTTGTTTTTTTGGGTATTTTCTTAATCCCTTCCCTCTTTCCTTCCTCGTGTCTTCTCAACCTTCTTTCTCTGTGTCCTCCTTTCTTTGTGTCCTCCCTGAGATCCTTCTGTCTTTTATCTCCTTGTTACCTTGTGTCCTTTCTAGAATCTTTTCTTCTTTCTTTTTGCCCTTTGTTTGCTCCATCCTTCCCTGTGTCCTCCTTACTTTCTGTGCTTTCATCCTTGGGGCCATTCTTACTTTCTTGTGTCTTTAATTTCTTTCTTCCCCTGTGCCCTTCTGTCTTTCTTTCCTTCTGTCCTTTCTTTTCATCAGTCAGTATCACGTTTATGCCGGTTCCATATATAAAGCCTGCCTAGTGTAGAAATGCCTGCTGTAATTCTTGGAGAATGTTTGTTTTTATGTTTTAAAATGGCCGAAATGAACTGAGTAGTTAAATCTGAACGTGGAAAAGTCTGGAATGTTGAGATGAAAAATGTGCAGAGGGCCAGTCTTTTCATCTCTCTCCAACACTCATGCACACTTCTTCTTCAGATACAGTGGCTGAAAACACTCCAACACATGGTTGTCGTTGCAGATCCACATTGTGATCCATCTTGTCTTAAATTTATTCTAAGATAATGCCATTATGGTTTAAACTATCTTTTGTTTATGCTTTTGCAAAATTTGATCATTTCAAGAGTTCAACACAAAACTTCAGGTTGAAAAATCCCAGCTGAATATCTGCAGCTGCAGATCAACCCAAACCCTCAAAAACTCCTGTTGTTCTCAGCTACAGTGAATGATGACAGAATATGGGAGCAAAAACTGAGATGTAGAAAAATACAAAGGGAGATAGAAAGAAGAAGAAGTCAAAGCTGACAGAGCAGAACGTGGCTCTCCAGAGGTGACACTGATAAATGATGCTCAGTTGCTGTGGCTGACAACCTGTGGAACAGACACGCTTACTAAATGAATGTCAGTCAGTCATTTTCTACCACTTATTCCATAGTGGGTCACAGGGGAGCTGGTGCCTATCTCCAGCAATCTATAGGCGAGAGGCAGGGTACACCCTGGACAGGTCGCCAGTCCATCACAGGGCAACACACAAACAACCATGCACACACTCATTCATACACCTAAGGGCAATTTAGAGAGACCAATTAACCTAACAGGCATGNCTATCTCCAGCAATCTATAGGCGAGAGGCAGGGTACACCCTGGACAGGTCGCCAGTCCATCACAGGGCAACACACAAACAACCATGCACACACTCATTCATACACCTAAGGGCAATTTTGAGAGACCAATTAACCTAACAGGCATGTCTTTGGACTGTGGGAGGAAGCCGGAGTACCTGGTGGGCACCCACAGGGAGAACATGCAAACTCCATGCAGAAAGACCCCAGGCCAGGAATTGAACCCAGGACCTTCTTACTGCAAGGCAACACTGCTACCAACTGCGCCACCGTGCAGTCTTCAACTGTTTTAATTTTTCTGGATTGACTTTTTTTCCACCTTGCCATTTTATTATCTTAACTTATTGAATATTGTCATCGAATGAATTTTGTACAAACTGAAGTAGGCCCTAAGAATCTTCTGCATCGAAAACAGCCTTAAACTGTGTGTGTTTTATTGGTACATTTAGAGATAAACCAACACAAAGTTGTGCATAATTGTGAGGAAACAAGGAGGAATCTTGCATGGTTTCAAAAAGGTTTTTATTAAAAAGTCTCAAAAGTGTAGTGTGCATTTAGACTCAGCCTCTGTAGATATGCCTAAATAATATCCAACCAGTCACCCAAATGAATAAACAGAATTCATCTAGACTTCCAGGCCTAGGCAAGTAGATCATTAATCAGAAAAGTAACAAAGAGCCTGGGGTTGTCACGATACTAAAATATCAAACTCGATACAGATACTAAGAAAACCTGATACCTTTTGCGATACCGTGAGGCATAGGGGTCTCTCTAGTTAAGAGAAAAAATATATATTAATTACAATATGACTGTATTTCAACATCTTTAATTAGGGCAAAACTAATTAACATGGGACATTTCACCCTCATTTAGAAAAATATCTAATTTAAAAGTGTCACTTTCCTGTTGATAACAGTATGGTAGTGTGTGCCTGGGGTTCAGTTGTGCAATTTGTTTTTTATTATAATTGCCTATCTTCAGTGTGCCGCTGTGTGCTTCTATTTGTCTGTCAATTTGCTGTTGATACAGATTTTACTACTGAGGGACAAATAAGGATTATTTTATATTAAAATAAATTGCATTTCCAAAACATGGATCTGGTGCAGAAAACACCTTTATAATGTAAACACTGTTCAACTACAGCAGCAGGTCAGGTGGCTGCAGGTTTCTTTCTTTTTCTGCTGTAATTGTCAGCTTCAGTCTGGCTCCAATATAACCTGTGTTATTATTAGCCACATTAGCTCCCCATGCCTTTACAACTAAAGGAGGAGTAATAGAGGGAGTGCGTTGGTTTGTTTCTGTGCTTCACTGTGTAGTAGCCAACTGAACTATCAGCTGATAACTTCTTTTTTACATTATTACTGCAGTAGAACAGAGCGTTGCGTTATCTGTACATAGCGTGGCGTTGCTTGGACCTGCACACCTGGGAAACACATCTCAATGGTAGAACTTAGACCAACAGAACACTGTCACTGGGCTGTCCATGTCTGTTTAGCTAATATCTTAACAGATAGCATTAGCTTATGTTGTTTGGGAAGTTTCCTACTTCACTGCTGCAGACCATGACATCTTGGACTTGCTCTCAAACATCAGTGTCGTACTGTTAGCGCAGCTAGCACGTGGTGTCCTTCAGCATTTCATTTTTTCCTGTCAATGTTTTGTTTTTGTTTTTTTCTGGCTGTACTCGCCATGTTAGAGTTTAAAACTTTAAGCAGCAGTTCATTTGTTTGATCAGCAGCTGCGGGGAGGGTCTGAGTTTCTCTGATATTGCAGCGCTGCTGCTCGAAGAAGTGATACAGTGGGTCATTTTGTATCAGTTTTGACCCAAATGAGTATGTTTGAAAAATTCATATTTAATTCAATTAAATTCAATGGAATATTATTTATATAGCGCCTATTCACAACACATGTCGTCTCAAGGCACTTCACAAAGGGTTTGGAATGGTGCGGGCTTGTTGGGGAGGTTTGAATAAACTACCGAGTGTTAGAGTTTGGCCATTTTAGAATGGGTTATGTGTAGGGGTGCTAAGTAAAATAATAAACTGATCCATCTAGAGCCCACTGGTGGCCATTGTTATACTAAAAACCACAATGATTGGGGATACCTCTCTGTCAGACTGATTATAATCACTGGAAAAGAGAAGGGGTCGCACAGGTAGCAGAAATGGAGGGTGTGTTTGCACCTCAACCATAACTGAGCCGGTTTAGGCTAAACCTGACTCCCCCTTACTCCATCCAACCGGGAGGGAGGAAGGCGGAGGTAAAAATAATTGGCGAGTGTTGTTTCCTGTGCATTGTGTGAAATGTGGGTAACTTTAATTGACTTTAAAAAGTCAATTAAATCAAATCATACAGATTTAGTATCTATTATTTCAAATTACTGATTTTTTGCCAACCCCACAAGATACCTATGGTAATTATGAAGGAGCTGTAGAGATCCACAGCTCAGGTAGGACAGTTTGTTTGCACTAACACCTTTAGTCATGCACTTCACAGACCTGTTCTAGATGAAGAGTGGCAAAAACAGTAATTGTTAAAAGTGGTATTCTCACTTTTCCACAAGCCATGGAGGAAATGCAGCAATAAGTGGAAAAAGATGCTTTGGTCCCTTACTAGGTTACAATACAGCTAACAAATATATCTGTAAAATATTTGTGTATGTGCTTTGTTTTTTATTGTATTTTTTAATTTACCAGTTTAAGCTAATGATCAGACCTTAGATATCATAATGCAACTTTCTATGTAAACCAAACAGCAGAAGTGTCATGACAGACCATTACAACTATAAAGTGATTTGCGTTTAGACTGCTGTGTCACTCAAATACTTCAAACTTGACTTGGACTTAAGTTTAAAGACTTGAACTTGACTTGGACTTGCAAAAAAAGGACTTGTGAACCTCCATGTTCCATGCTAATATTTAATTACCATTTTTCCATGCATGCAACATATACTTGTTTACTTTCCTAACCCACATGCAGAATCAAACCAGGATGCAAGACAGCAAACATGTTTATGAGAATTATTTAAAGAGGGAAAGTAAATCAGACCGCAGCAACGGGTTTCTACTGCGTCTGGAAAACCTCAGGTTGAGAAATATGGCTGGATGGATTTTCTAGGTTACTGAAATAATAAAGGCTTACTGTTTAGGATGAAGGTGGTTTGCTCAGAAGGGTTAGGATAAGCCAAGTGATATACAGGAGGCTATAGGTGGTTTGCTTACAGTGCGTTTGTCCAGTGCAATGGAATGGTTTGGGGTTTGAGATCCAAAGGAAGGCTGAATGGAGAGCATCTGAGAGTGGGCAGGCAGAGGCTTGAAGGCAGTAGAAAGACTGCAGAGGATTAGTGTGGGCGAGATTCTGGAGGGTTAGAAAGATGGAGATTTCAGGTGTTGTTAGGACCCAGCAAAGGGACTCGAATCTAGTAGGCACAGGAAAAACAGGAGATGAACCTAAAGGGGAAAAAAACAGGCAAAAACAGACCTTTTCAAAGAAGTCAGAAATCACACAAGGGACTTTCAGATGGTTTGATTCTACAGATGGGTTAAACAAAAACAAAGGCTGGTTGTCAAAACAGCTCCTTAAATCTCCAGAGACCTGCTGAACTGATCAACTGCAGGTGTCTTCTCACAGCCAGCGTGCTCTCCAACAAAGATCCTCTATAGAGGAGAGATCTCACACACCAACAATTCACACTCACATCCACCAGGATTATGACAGCATGAAGGACAATGGAAGAAGCCAAGGCTGGTCCCCTTTTATCTAAGATCTCCCAGATGATGCAGGTTTAAATATTGACAATAATGTCTGATGGAATTATATGAACAATGGATCATTTTTGGAAACCTTTCACAAACTATAGTACAGAATTACATTCACAAGTGCCATTTTAAAGTATAGAAAAAAACTTTGCATTAAGCTTGTCCAGAGGCTGTATCCCTGGACTGGGAGTCTTCTAGAAGAGACCATCACATAGTGGGAATAAAAATCACAACTTTTTTTTAAGGGGCACATTGTGCTTTAAGTTGCGGTTAGACAGTTTCTTAATGTGGCAGACATTTTGAGCTCTGGAATGCAGGAACAAATGTATGTTTTATGTGAGTAAGTTAACAAGACAAAAGGCAATATGTTTGGCTATATTATCTACAAAACATGAATCAAAGGTAAGATTGCAACACTTAAAAAGATGCACTTTCCACCCCATCAAAACCTTTTGTTCAAACCGTGCTAGGTTGTACTTTGTACCTTTTCCTAAAGGAACCATTTCCTGGCAAGTGTTTTCCAACTAAACTCCTGGGTGAACCTTTAAACTGGAGCTGCAACGTATGTGCTGTAAAATCACAGCCATCATTCCAATATTAATGTGTGGAGTTTAGCAGTTGCACAGAACAGCTGCCATGCAATATTTGGTAGGCTATAACATTTATGCAGCGCCATGCATTTGTACAAAAAACAGAAAACTGCAGCTAAACATTTTAGGCTTGTATTCATATTTTGTGTAACTTATTTCACTGTAGAGGTCAGTGGTGAGTTTCAACCTAGCAGGTTTAAAGTGTGTGATTTTAAAACGGGTCACTCGAACAGGTTGATGGAACAGGTGTTTTTGGAGCTTCAGTGTCTAGGAGGATTTTTTGACCTTATTTTGTCGGAGAGGAAACATCAGACAAAGCCAGAGTGGCAGTTTCCATTTGGTTTCTGGTTTTGTGCCAGCTGCATCCAGACTGTTCTGTCACGTTGTGTATAATGAACAACGATAAAAGCTGTATTGATCTTCTTTGCTGATTCACAGCCAGGATGCAAATAAGCAAAAGGAAGAAAACTCAGTTTGATGCATATTTTATTCTTCAGCCACACAACAGACCAAGTCTAACTGATGAACTTGAGTGGTGTTGAATGGTGCTGACCACATTTATTAGCACCCCTGGCAAAATGTGTAAAAACCCCTCAAGCAAAAGTGTTTTTCTTGCACCACCAGCATAATCTGCTACTGAAAACCCCAACTTTTATTCAGCTAAAGAAAAATCAAGTCAAGAATATTTCAAAGGGTTATTGATAGCATGGACTCTAGCATTGTTCCCTAAGCCTGTGTAAGAGAAACAGGCCCACGGCATCACAGGTCCTCCACCGTACTTAACAGAGGCCATGAGGTCTTTTTTCACATATCTATTCTTTGTTTCACACCAAACCCATCTGTAGTGTTTGTTGCTGAAAAGTTCACCCTCAGTCTCATGTAGACTGTGTCCAGTGGTTCAGATGTGATATAGTTACATTTATCTCAAAGGGATAGTTACCAAAAATTGGGCCACTGGTGATTTTGCAAAAAACAATTATTTCTTTTAAGTGAATTTTTTCTCCACTTAATAGATGTATTGAAATTAGAGCTACTTTTCAGTGTGCAATAAATGAATTGTTAGTTTCAAGTTTTCATGTGGATTTTATCAAGGGTGCCATCACATTTTTCCTTCCCTGTAAATTAGGGGCCCCAGTGAAACCAGTAGATGGGAGCCCAGAACTGTCACATTTGTAACCTTTTCTACCCCTAATACTTGGGTACAAGAAAAAATAGACCACAGTTTCTTTCTCACAGTTATCAGAGTGAATGGCCTTGGTTACATTTTAGAGATATTTGCCATTCCTGCTTTCTAACTCTCTCTGTCTATCTTTGGTGTCATCTGCTCCTGCTCTCAGACTGCTGATCCAGGCAGGCATTGACATCAACCGGCAGACCAAGGCGGGCACTGCCCTGCATGAAGCAGCCCTATGTGGAAAGACTGAGGTAGTGAGACTCCTGCTGGAGGTAAGTGGAACTACACCAACATCCTTGTGAAACTAGACGAAGACAGGCCCTGTCATATTGGCTTACAAACGACCCAAATGTTGGCTTTAACATGTTCGGCCCCATGGAGTATAACGTAGTTTAAAAAATATTGTCCCTCAACCAAAACTTCAAACAAAGCATTAACTCCAATTCATTTCAGAATGCAAGTAAAGACTTTAAATGATGTCAGCTTGCAAAAAGTAAAATACGGGTAAATAAGGGAGATGGAAAAAATGTTAAGAAATGTTACTTGTATCAGTTATACCTTGTATCAGCGATGCCATGTACCAGTTATACATGGTCTTGGAAAGTTTTAGTGCTTTACAGGTTTGAATAAGGAAATAATATAATATGGAAAAATGTTTAGATTCCCAGATTTTTTCCCCTTTCCCAGTTTTGCAACATGAAAATATTAATTTCCTGGATATATTGCTAAAGCAAGCAGAACAGTTTTTAGGTGTATTTAAATAAAGATGTATATAATTTTAGTTTATCTTTACCATCAGACTCAGACCCAGTGCTGTGCAAATTAATTAGACATTGATAACCTGAATAAATACAACATCTAGTTTTTAAATTATGATTTTATTTATTACGGGAAAAAACTCTCCAACCAACATGAGCCTATTTAAAAAAATAACTGCTCCCTAAACCTTATAACAGGTTGCACCACCTTTTGAAACAACAGCCGGCCTCAAGTGTCTTTTACAGAACTGTGGAGGAAATTTAGCCCACCCTTCTTTGCAGAATGGTTTCAATTCAGCCACATTAGAGGGTTTCCAAGGATGAACAGCTGTTGAAGGTCCCGCCACAGCATCTCAAAGGTATTTAGGTCCAGATTTTGACTGTGCCAATCCAAAACCTTTCTTCAGTGTTTTTAAGTCCTTTAAAGGTGGACTTGCTGGTGTGCTTTGGATCATCATCCTGCTACACAAACCAAGTTTTTTTTTTTGCCTAACGGCCACAAACTGTTGGCTGGAGATTCTCCTTCAGGATTTTCTGAGAGAGCAGATTCACAGATCCATCAACTGTGGAAATTCATCCAGGTCCTGAAGATGCAAAGCAGCCCCAGTCCTTCACACTTGTGCCACCATGTTTGACTGAAATGCAGCTAGTTTTATTCTAGATGTAACTGGACACACAGCTTTAAAAATGGCTCACTTTTATTTTTATATTCTTCAAAAGCCTTCATGTTTTTTAATTAATGGAAGACAGACCTTTAGTTTTTTTTGGCCTACAGTGGTTTTCACTTTGAAACTCTACCTTGGATGCCCAGTCTCTCTTTCTTATTCATGAACAATGACCTTAACTGAAGTCGGTGAGGCCTGCAGTGCTTTAGATGTTGTTCTTGGTTCTTTTGTGACCTCTCAGATGAGTCAGCAATGCCCTAAATAATAAACATCTTGTCTATGAAATTATTTTTGAACCAAATGGGGTCTCAACTTTTATTTCCCAGGTTTCCCAAACAGACTAAAGATCCATAATTCAAAAATAAATAAATTCTTGTAAATATGGCATCTTTAAACTAAAAGCTGAGAAAAATATTTTTTCACAAGGGTTTTTCCAGAGATACTTTTTGATCAAGCATATCAATTCTGCCATTTTATCATCTTCAAAAGAGCATAGAGCCCTCCAACATAATCTGTCAGGAAGACTGTTTTGGAAAGGGACTCACGAAATATCCAAAAACTTTGCTAATGCTAGCATACATAACTCTAGTCTAATGTATTATTAATCAGTTTAATCAATAGGAAAATATTTAGGGGTATCTGACTGAAGGGAGTTTGTTTTCTGTTTTCACTTCAGATCAATTTATAATTTGGCATTGGTCCGTCACAAAAAATTGCAATAAAATGCATAAAAGTTTGTGGTTTTAACATAATAAAATGTGAAATTTAAGCTTTTCTGAGGAAATGTGTGGCATTCTCTTAATGTTGTTGCTTGTTTATGAGAGGATGTTAACCAAAACCCCTGCAGCTTCATGTGATATGAGTGGGTCACAGTTATGAGAAAGATTGTGCTAAACAGCAGGAGAGACCCAAGCGGCCTTCTTGTGATGGTGGCATTAAAGGCCCTGAGGTTTAAGTGGAACAGAAGCAGCAATATGTTTGGATGGCTGCGGGTCCTCTAGCATGACAAACTAACCCTGTCATTTAGCACCCTGACTGTGGAAGCCCTAAAGCACTTTAGGACTGAACCCATCTTTGTTCATTTAGTCCATGTTTGATGCCTCAAACCCAAATAAGATATTGCTTTCCAGCCTTCAGCTGTCCCATCTGGAAAATAAGATGCGGCTGTAATTAACAGAAGTACCTGAAGGGAATATTGTTATTTTCTATTGATGTCATGATGGTAAACCGCTCCTCACTGAGGTTCATGCAGTCAGGTTAAATTATGAGTTTAAAGCACAGGAGACTTAATGTTTTCATTTTTAACATAAATATCGTGCATTGCAAGACAATTTATACCCTTTGAGTTTGTTGAACAGCTGCAAGCATTGATGTATTTTATCAGGATTTTAGTTGATCAACACAAATTAAGGCAAAATTGTCGAGTGGAAGAAAACAGACACATGATTTTTTTTTTTACAAAACAAAAATCTGAAAAGTGTGTGCATTTAAATTCAGACCACTTTACTCTGATACCCTCAAATAAAACCCAGCGCACCCAGCTGTCTTCAGAAGTCAGTCAGTCAGTCATTTTCTATACCTCTTCTTCCATAGTGGGTCGCGGGGAAGCTGGTGTCTTCAGAAGTCATTTAAGGAATTTAAAGAGTACAGGTCAAATGCGTTACTTTATCTCAGTATAAACCCAGCTGTTCTGTAAAGGCCTAGGAACTCAGCAGGCAGGCAGGGGAGAAAGGTGTGGAGAGGTTTAAAGCAGGTAGGTTTAGGTTTTAAAACAATATGCTGGGTTTTCTCACAAAGCACTGTTCATTGCATCCTTTAAAAAAATAGTAAGCGTATGGCACAACTACAAACCTACCAAAATATGGCCATTGACCTAAACTGATGAGTTGGGCAAGGAGGGCAAGGAGAGCATTAATCAAAGAATCAACCAAGAAGCTCATGGTAAATATGGAAGAGCTGCAAAGATTCACAACTCAGGTGATAGAATTTGTCTACAGGACACCTATAAGTGGCACACTTCACAAATTGCCTCAGAAAGGAAGGAAAAAAGCCCTTGTTTGAAAGGCTTTTTAGTCCAAACGCTAACCACTGTGTGAAAAGTAACACTACACATTATCCTGACTGCATAGTCATCATGATGTGAGGATACTTTTCTTTAGCAGACAGGAGAAATGGTGACAGTTAAAGGGAAGATGGATGGAGCTGAAAGAAAACCTGATGGAGGCTGCAAAGGCATGGGGGAGATGTTCACCTTTTACCAGAATAACAACCCGAAACATACAGCCTGAACTTCATTGGAATGGTTTATGTCCCAGTCAAAATCCTGATCTAAATCAGAATGGGAATATCTGGCAAGACTTGAAAACTAAGCTTGAGATATTTTTTTAAAATATCATTTTCTAGATTCTGAAACTGTGGGACTCACAGGGTCTAAATACAAACTGAAGAAAAACACACTTTTCAGATTTTGGATAACAAAAATTAAAAACCGTGTTTTGTTTTGCTTCCTCTATACAGTCGTGCAGTACTTTATGTCGAACTTTGTTGTAATGTGATAACATTTGAATAAATACGTTGGCAAGATACTGTTTTAAAGGTTGCTTGTATTAAAGTGAATCTAGAAAAAGCTCAGAAAAACTTAAGTCTACTCCATACTACTACAAAACAAAAAGAAACCCCAAACATCTTTTATTCTCTTCACCAGAGCGGTATCAACGCAGCTGTTAGAAACACCTACAGCCAGACCGCGCTTGACATCGTCTACCAGTTCACAGCAACACAGGCTAGCAGGGAGATAAAGCAGCTGCTGAGGGGTGAGATGGATGGATGGATGGATGGATGGATGGATGGATGGATGGATGGATGGATGGATGGATGACTGACTGCTATGTAATTAATGATAAATCTGCTCTAGTTTAAAGCCAGTGTTACCTTAATAATAGAGTTGTAGCCTCCACTTCATCACTGTTTGTGTTCTTCATGACTGCAACAACTTCCAGATTTACAAGTACGAAGTACGAAAATCTCCAGGAAACCTGAGGTTCAAGCCTTGCTCAAAGGCACATCAACATGTGGTGGGGAACAAGGTTGAAGTATTATCTAGAACTTTGTGATTGCAAGGCAACTAATCTTCCCACTGATCCACAGCCATCAATAGATCTAACAAAACTCAGTGTTTCACAACAATTCTTCTCATTTAGCCCCACATAAAACTGCTTAACATTCATGGGAAGAAACCATGCGAACGCAGCTTTTACTCTTCTTTTCAGAAATAAAACATAAAAGTCCTTGAAGTACATTTGATTAACATCACAAAGTTAGATGTAGTGATTTGGTAAAAGATTCTGCCCATTTGGTTGGTTCCGATGGTTGCAGCATCTAAAATAATGTTTTTGAAATCACCAACACTCTAGGATAATAAAATACATAAACTAAATGATTAAGGTTCAGACCACAGATGTCAAACTCTGGTGTCCTGCATCTTTTAGATGTGTCTCTGTGTCAGCGCACCTGAATCACATAATAAAGTCATTAGCAGGACTCATTGGAACTTGAGTGAAAAGAAATTCATCCATTTGATTCAGGTGTGTTGGACTCGGGACACATCCAAAACCTGCAGGACACTGGCCTGATTGGTGTTTGACACCACAAGTTTAGACTTGTACATTTTAAATAAGTGGTCATTTCAGCTTTCATATGTAGCAGCAAAGGTTGTGTTACATATGCGTGTAGTCCACTGCAACATTTTATGGTAGAGTTGAGAATGGACTTTTGCTCCGCATAGAACTGTTTGGTCTACACTATCTATGTATAATATCTATAAATGTATACCCCCATTTATTCAAATGCCCTTATAAGAGTTTCTGTTTCTTTAGATGGGCATTGAGGTCAGTCTGTATAACAGTTGCTTTCCACTGACTCCTTTTGACAACTCACAGGATGCCCAGCAACAGTACATGTTCAGATCAGCAAGTGAGGAAGAGGTCTGAAAAAGTGTCTGGAAGCAGTATGCCATTGGATACTGTTGACTTACACTGGATGACCGGAAACAAGAAAGAATGTACCATCACATACACACACACACACACACACACACACACACGCACACACACACACACACACAAAAAAAACATGTATGCACAAAAATGTACAAGCTCTTAGCGAAATATGAAAATCATCATAAAATATTCCCTTTCAGCATACAAATTGGAGAGCATGGGCAAGGAGAGAATTATTTGGAGAAGCAGCCAAGATGCTTGTGGTAACTCTGGAGGAGCTGCAGAGACCCATAACTCAGCTGAGAGAATCTGTTGAAAGAACAAATATCAGGGCAAACTGAGGTTAGGTCCCTTGCCCTGGAGCACATCAGCATGTGGCATTAGGATGCTGGAATTTAACCTTCAACGTTCCAGTTTCGAGACAGGTATTCTTCCCACTGAGCCACAGTGACCCCTATAAAGAAGGACATTGCTGAAAGCAAGCCAATAGGAGTCCTGTTTGCAGTTCGCCACCAGCCAAGTAGAGAACACAGTAACCATAAAAAGCAAGGTACTTTGGTCAGATAAAACAAAAAATAAGCTTTTTTGGCCTTCATGCTAAACAGTGTGTGAGGCAGAAAACTAACACTGCACATCATTCTAAAACACCACGCCCACACCAAAATAATAAATACAAATTGTGGTGGCAGCATCATGCTGTGGGGATACTTTTCTCCAGCAGGGACGGATAAGCTGTTCAGAGTTGATGGGAAGACGGGTGGAAACAAATACAGCACAATCCTGTAACGGAACTAGACGACAACCTTAAACATACTGCCAGGGCTGTAATGAAATGGTTCAGATCAAAGTATATTCATGAGTTGGACGCATTTATTGCACCCAATGGAATACAAAGTAACAGACCCTGTTCTGATGCAATAGAACACCATGAAATTTACCCCAGAACACACAAACAACACAAAACCAGGAGACATTAAAGTGACTCATATACGTCAAAAACATGCCTGAATGTGATGTACAAAATGTGCTTTATTCTGTCACATTACACCTAGCAATTCACCAAAATACATGTCAAAGACCATTCACACAGAGCAAGCTTCATAAATAAAAAAATAAGATTGTTTAAAGGAAGTATTGCCAAATCTCTCCAGGGTTCTACAGCAAATCAGCCAGCAGTAAAACTAGCTGATACCACCATCAACTAAATAGCCTCAGCAGTCAAGCTAAAATGAATGTACCGACAGGTCAGTCTTATTGAGCCTTATACCTATTTCTGTTTGTTTTTAACACACCAAATATGGTAAAATGGGTAGTGGTACTAGGTAAAAGCATTGCCTCTATAATGCTTGAGTCATTTCCTCTGAGATGAAAATAAATGTCTCAGCACAAGCAGCACAATGCATTTCAGATAGCACTAACCAAACAGCTGATATATCCATATTCAAATTCAGCCGGTTATAACTGATCATCTATTAGCAGCTGCTAACATAGCTATTAGCATCATGACCGTGCATTCTGACTGCACTGATAATATGACGATACAAATCTGGCATGCTACTGATTTAAATAGAAGATGAGCATGTCTGATATGAGAGGCTCAATGATTTTAAGGTGCCATTGTGTTATTGACACAGTAAAATGACAATATGTGGACTTCCAAATCTGAGGGCTGGAATGCCTTCAAGGTCATAAGCTAAAGGATGTGTAACAGGGCTGCAAAGATTGCACTGTTGTTTATTCTCCCTCCTCATTCACCTTTTAGAAATTTCTAAATGGACATAATCTTTTAGCATATGTCCAGGAGCCAGCAAGAAACCCCACAGCTCAGGGGGATAATCTGTCGACACTAGAAATATACGCCATCCAGCCCACAAATCTGGCCTTTAAGAAAGATTTGCTACAAGAAAACCGTTGTCATGTGGAGTCATGTAGGGGACACAGCAAACATGTGGAAGAAGGTGCTCTGGTCAGATGAGACCAAAATTAAACTTTCTGTTTGGCCTTTATCCAAAACTATGGTGGTGGAAAACTAACACTGCATATGACCCTGAACACATCATCCCAAAGTAAATTATGGTTGCTGCAGTATCATGATGTGGGCAGGCCTTTTTTCAGCAAGGACAAGGAAGTTGGTCAGAGTTAAGAAGAAGATGCTTGGAGCTAAATGCAGGACAAAATTGGAACAAAACCCCTGTTAGAGGCTGAAGAAGACTTCAGACTGGGGTGTAAGTTCACCGTTCAGCAGGACATTACAGAACATACAGGCAGAGCTAGAATTGGTTTAGATGAAAGCGAACTCCTGTCTTGAATGGTCCCATCACGAGCCTATTAAATCCAATTGATAATCAGTGGCAGGGCTTGAAAATGTTGAGAGATGCTCTCCAAATTCAAAATGTTATGTGTGGTAGAAAACAAACACTGAACATCTGCTTAGACACACTATATTCACAGTAAACCATGGTGGTGGCAGAATCCTGCTGTGGGGATGATGTTCTTTTACAAGAACGTGGAAGCTTGACCAAGTTAATGGGAAGATCTCATTAGACATTATTCTGCGTGGAAAAAAGGAATCATGGGGTCTTTTTAGACAAGAGTCTGTTAAGACTGTCCCTTTTCTGAAATCTTTTTTACAAAGGTTATAAAATATAAAACTTGGTATAATATGGTCTGTGGTCAATATTAAGGAAGCTTAGTGCAGGAAAAAATTAAAAATAAAGCTAAGACAGTTTAATACGTCTAGTTTATAATACACCTTAGAGGCAAATAGTGCAGAGATGTAAATATTCTATTAGGGTACATTGCATTTTAACACGGGGAGCAAAAACTAGTTTTATCTTCCATGTGTGGAAAGTTGCAACATATCAAATCAGCTCATATGTGGGAATTAGGAGCAATTACATAATCCTTGCCTAAAGATTGTTACTGCGAGGCTTTGAGACAGAAAAGAGGACCGTTAAATGACACCACCCGTTCACTGTGGGCTGCAAGGCGGGGGCTGTGATGAGAGTGATTGCAGGCTAGTAGGACAGGTTTAACATCAGCTACCTTTAACATCCTGTCCCTTGTGCATCGAACAAAACCAGTCAAATCAACATGCACAGTCAAGCTGCCAGCCATGCACTGCTGTGCGGCTCCAGCAGCGCGTCAGAGCTGCAGATTGGAGGCAGCATTAACGCATTCTGTGCCTAAATGTATGCGCTGTTTTCCACCAAAAGCCCACTGCCTCGTTATTTCATGAGCATCCAGAGGGCTGCATGTCAGGCAGCCACGGTGGTTCAAGGGCAAGCGAAGCCTTACATTTCTGGCGATAGTGTCAGCTGTTAGCAGGCTGAGACCATGCAGACCTGGCCCAAATGTTCTCACACATACGAAGTAAACTGGGCTGGGAGAACACATCATGTGAAATAACCAGTCCGTTCTGCAGTCACGGTGACATTCAGGCGAAACGAGGCTGCTTTACACCCTTGGTTAGCGGGAGATTAGGCTTAACCGACATCTTGCGCCAAGGGGAAGCCTTCTATTTTCCATACAAACCCTGTCTGTTTCCTTCAGAGGGAGAAAGAATGATGCTCTTACCCGGGTCGCCATCTTTACGGTTGCGGTGGATATGGAGATGCAGCTCGGCTCAATGATTCATAGAACGGCGGGGACGGAGGGGTGAACGGCTCGACGGCAGGTCGCTTTATATGCTGCAGCGCATCGCGTTCTGATTGGTCGGTTAAAGCGGAAGCGTGCTAAAGCGGACAAGAGGGGCGGGATGCGCCTGAAAAGATCACTATTCTAGCCATCTCTAACCGATCAGTACTGCGGCACAGGGAGCAGTCTGGGGTAGTGCCAGAGCTGAGCACGGCGGCTGCACTGTTGGATCAGAACCTAAAACCCAATAGTGTGTTTGTTTGGTTGTCTGTTTTAGCACCATGGACAGAGCCCTGCTGTGTTCACCAGTCACGTGGGGCGCCGTTGTAGTAATTACAAAAGCTGCTGACGCAAAAGTCAGCATCATGGAAAACCCCTGTGTGCCTCTGTCTTATCAAACTTACCAATCTTAGATATGAACTTGAAACAGAATTTTATGGTGACCTGGTTGAGCTTTATTTAGTTTATTTTTATTTTTATTAACCATTGAGGAAAAAGAAAAAGACGCCCAATTTTGTTGATACAAAGGAGTCATGAAAGAAGAATTGCCAGTTGATAATATTCTTCAAGTAAACTCTGAAAAGTCAGACCTTTTCCCACCAGCAATATCACCGCCAGGTTGTTTACCCTGTAAGAAAGCCTCTCATTCCTCCCTTCACAGGACGCTCGAAACTCAAGGGAACAAAGGGATTTACATCTCCAATGTCAACGAAGTTGGGACGTTGTGTAAAACATTAATAACAGAATACAAGGATTTGTTTAACCTATATGCAACTGAATCCACTACAAAGACAAGATATTCAATGTTCAAACTTCATTGTTTTTTGTAAATATTCACTAATTTTGAATTTGGTGCTTGCAATACGTTCCAACTAAGCTGGGACAGGAACATGTTTACCACTGTGTTACATCACCTTTCCTTTTAACAACACTCAATAAGCATTTGGGAACTGAGGACATTTATTGTTGAAGCTTCCTAGGTGGAGCTCTTTCACATTCTTGCTTGATAAACAACTTCAGTTGCTCAATAGTCCAGGGTTTCCATTGTCGTATTTTGCGCTTCATAATGCTCCACAAATTTTTAATGAGAGACAGGTCAGGACTGCAGGCAGGCCAGTCTAGGACCAGCACTCTTTCACTACAAAGCCAGGCTGGTGTAACACGTGCAGAATGTGGCTTGGCATCGTCTTGCTGAAAAAAAGCAGTAATAACGTCTGAAAAAGACGTTGCTTGAATGGCAGCAGATGTTGTTCCAAAACCTGTATGTACCTTTCAGCATAAATGTTGCCTTCACAGATGTACAAGTTATCCATGCCATGGGCACCAGCACACCCCCATCACAGATGCTACCTTTGAACTGACAACAGCCCTCATAGTCATTTTCCTCTTTGGCCCAGAGGACACGACGTCCATGATTTCCAAAAACAATATAAAATGTGAACTCGTCAGACCACAGCACACTTTACCACTTTGGGTCAGAAAAGCCACCAGTGTTTCTGAGTGTTGTTTATATATGGGTTCTGCTTTGCCTGCTAGAATTTTAACTTGTACTTGACAAACTGTGTCAATTGATAAGGGTTTTCTCAATTATTCCTGAGCGCACATGGTAATATCTGTTACAGAATCATGTCAGTTTCAATGCAGGGCCTCCTCAGGGATCAAAGGTCACAGACATTCAATGTTGGTTTTCAGCCTTGCTGCTTTCATGCAGAGATTTCTAAACTGTAGGAGTATTTGCTCTCTTCTCCTGTTTTCTTCCCTTTCTCTCTCTATCCTCCCCCAGCTCTCTCCTGATTCCCACCTGATTGCTTTCAACTGCTCTCCATGCCTTTTCTCCACTCTTGCTCCAGTATATATACTCTGTGGTTCTCTTTGGCTCTCGCTGGTTTGTCCGTTTTACCGCTTCTTGCCAGTTCCAAATACTGTTTCTCTAAGAACCTAGGTTATAAGTTTTTGACTTTATTATTGTTAAATCTTTCTACTCATCATGGGGCTTCCAAATTCCTGTCTGCACTTTGGTCTGGCTAAATCTTGGTTTTTTTACCCAGTCATGATACTCCCCTGTTTCCTGTTAACTTGTTCACTTGTGGAATTTTCAAACAGGTGTTTTTTGAGCATTCCTCAATTTTCCCTTGCCATGCCACGGAGCTGAGCACAGGTTTGTATTGTGTGTGTATGTGGTTTCTCTCTCACCTCCTCCTTCAAGGCGCGACAGACAGGTGCAGCCACACAGCTGAAGATCATCAGGGCTAATCGAGAGGAGCTTCTTAAGCAGCAGAAACCCTGAATGAGGTGTCAGATGGTTCACTCACCAGAGTGGTAATCAGACCAGCAGTCTAAGCTCATTTGTGTTTCCTGACCTTGTCGTTGACCCTCATTTGCCCTTCTCTCTCTTTAGAGTGGAAAGGACTCTGAACACCCAGACCTGGATTTTCTGAGTCCAATGTTCCATTGCCCCAGTTTGCAGTTGGCTGAAAGCACTTCACGGTGCTTCCCTACCTGAGAGCCTCCTTCAGCTTCCTGGAATCTGCAAGCCCAAGGAAGGAACTAACCTCTTCTCCTCACCACCTGCCTCTAAGACTCCTGCCTGTCCACCCTCCAACTTCACTTACACCTCCTGGAAGGAAATTCATAGGAACAATCACCACCTCACAACAACCTCTCCTGTCAAACTTAGTGTCTGTGGCGTAACTTACCTTCCCCTGGAAACTCCTCTTCATCTTAACAGTAAGATTTATCTCCAATCACTTCCAGCCATTACCTCCTGCTACCTGTGCTCACTTACCTCTTTTCCTGAGTGCACGGACCAGCAGAAACCAGATTCCCAGATGACCCTGCTGTATTTTCCTGTTTATCAAAAAATCAGTGTAACCTGAACTCTGCTCCTGTAATTGTTGCTCTCACTAAAGTCACCTGGTTTACTGTAATGACATTCCTTTCGTTTGTTGCTCCTGTCCCAGCTTTTTTTTTGGAACCTGTTGCAAACATCAAATTCAAATGAGTGAATATTTGCAATAAAACAATAAAATTGATTGTTTTGTGTAATCAACTGCATAAAGGTTGAACAGGATGAACCAATCATTCCCATCTGTTATTATTTAATTATTACACAACGTCCCAACTTCAGGGGAACTGCAGTTCTAAACTACTGATAGACTCAAAATGTGGATTTGGAATTGTTATTGTTAAATTGAGCACCAGAGTCACAACCCCCAGGTACTTACAAACACTGGTCACCAACATCTGCAACGAACCTTTTCAGAAAGTATGGTGCTAGAATTTCTGTACATTTTGTCCTAGGCATTTTAAATGAGTCACAGCAGTGCAGTCTGAAAAAGCAGCTTTACATGTTTCCCCAATGTGATCGCCTGCCAGCATGGAACAATGTTCAGCCATAGCTAATGCCATGGTGGCTTCAGCCTTTTTTTGCAGTGTTGACTTTTTTAGTCATTAATGGCCGTTTGCTTTGGAGTGGAGATGTTACCAGGCTTTCCCTTGTGAATATGCTTTTAGTTCCCATGTGTTTTTTTTTTTTTTTTTAAATGTCAATAGGTTTAGCATAAAAATCAGTCATACAATACAGACAGTATGCCCTTGTTGTCAGGCCATGGAGCTGAGTGCAGGTTGGTTGTGCTGTGTAGTTTATGTTTCCTTGTTTCTCCTGCAGTGTGCGACAGGCAGGTGCATCCCCGCAGCTATTCCTCTTTAAGGAGCCTACTTAAACTGGTGGAACTTGTGAGAAGGTGTCAGAGTGTTGACTCACCTAGTGTGGTTCTCCACCCGTGAGATCTTGTTTTGATTTTTTCTTTATGGAACTCCCTTTGTGGTTTGCCTCCCACCGAGTTCGGTAAATACTGTACTACTGCAATACTGTATTTACTGCAGTCTTATGACTCCTGTGGATGTTCTGGATGGATTTTCCGAACTGCTGCTTCAGCCTCTAAGTCCCGCCTGTCCACCCTCCAACACCACTCACCTCCTGGAGGAGTTTCACTCTTGCAGCACGCTAGCCTGCCAGCCTGCTAGCCTCAGCCTCAGCCTCAGCCACCACCTCCAATGTTTGCTCACCTCTCCTTGAACATAATTCATTCACAAGAAGTAAGCCTTTAAACTTACTCTTTACCTTCCAAATTATCTGCCTTCCTCCTCACCTCCATTTTCTCCTCCAGAGCAGCGATCCGATGTGACCTGAACTTCTGGATCAAACACCATTCATATTATTCAATAAACATTGTAAACCTTTTATTCAGTCTCCGTATTTTGTGACTGCTCGCGAGTCTCTTGGTTCTCATCATGACAGAACACTCTGACCCACCAGACTCTGAGGCACAATTCCGGTCAGCATTATCCCAGCAGGGGATTTTGCTAGAGGAACATAACTCTCTTCTCCTTTCTCTAGACCAACAACAGACCGCAACCAACTAAGCTATGATGGAGATCTCGCGTAGCATTCAAGCTATTCATGGCTGTCTTCCTCCTGTGGTGTTGAACCAATCCAATTCCCCTCGTTCTGGTTCCAGCTCTACTAACACGGTGAATCACTCTACCTACTGTGAAGTTCCTCTTCTGACACCTGAACCTTTTTCAGGGGACCTGGAAAAGAGTAAGGAATTCTTACTACAACGTTCCCTCATTTTCCAACAGTCAAAGAGTAGTTTTTCTTATTTGCCAGCCTCATCGCCTACATAATTGGACTGGTCCGAGGACAGGAATTAAGGTGGGCTGAGAAATTACTTGATGAAACATAAAAATAAATTTTTTCTCCCTTAAAGAGAACTTTATAAATATATATATATATATATATATTTTTTTTTTTTTTTTTTTTTTTTTTTTTTTTTTTTTTTTTTTTTTTTTTGGTTTAAAAATATACTGCTTTTAAAAAAATTTTTAAACATCAAACACTCAGTATTTCAGTTTACAAACCTTAGATTATAAGGAATAAAGTGATGTGCATTAATAAATGCAGTAATTTAGAAATTTTATCCCAATGTTATCTATTAGTTCTAAGTTTAGTGTTTGGTTTATCCTAGTTAGGTCTAATTTGTGTCAATGAAATTTGACAGTTGTCAACAAAACATAACCAAACTGGGCCAAAATTACAAATCTTTCAGCAGGAAGTACAGTGAAACAGACTCATAGAACACCAAGGCACAATTTGTCAATACAACGGTGTTCTAACTTCAAGTTTCTAAAATAAGAGTTGCAAAATGAGCTATTTGCATAAAGAAAAAAAGAATACAAAATGTCAGATCACTGCCCATCTTTCTGTCTAGGTATCTTAATTGCAAGTACTGAATAGTTGGCAACAAACCCCTAAACAAACACTAAAAACAAAGTCTTTTTGGACCCCACACTGTTGCTGGCACTGCCCCTCTGTCACTGCTTGCACAACACCAGCATGGCTTGTGTTGGAAGATTTGTACATGAATTATCATTGCTTAGTTTAAAAAGATTCTTTATCCTCATGATTTACCAGTAAAAGACATTTCCATATATTCATTTTGGTGATCTTTGATAGAAGTGGTTTGAATACTTTTTACATTTATCTTTGAAGTACTTTTATAAAGTATTAACAGAATTGTCATGTTGTCTTAGAGTTGCATTTGGGTGGTTGCTATGCAGACTGAGCAGGAACTTGTGTGTGTGTGGAGGAGTTTGGGAAGCAGTCTGTTCGCACCCCAAGCCAATCTCCGTGTCCTTGAATGCCAGATGTGGACGTGTGTGCTGTATCAGTATCTGGACAGAACCAGTTTTATTCAGTAGGACTTGTATTTGTGAAACTGTGTGTAGCCACACCCACGATGCTGTAACATGAGTGTTTTTTTTCCCCCTTCTTTAATAAAAGGCTGTGACACAGGGCAGCTCTTCTGAGAGAATGGACTGTCTCTCCCTGGCCAGCCAAATATAATTTTAACTCGCTTGTGTCTTCATTGCATACCATTGCAAAACCTGCCAAACAATGAGCCGCCAGATTGTCAGACACCAAACACATTACAGTGCCACGGACTGCTTTCCCAAGAGACTCTATGAATACTCCATCTTCTTTAAGAGTACGAATATCTTTAAGTAAAGGACCGAGAACTCTCTCATACCCAAATCTGTCAAGGTCATAGAGTTACATAGAGTTGCTAGTTGAATGACATACAAGGCTGATCTGTGTTTACATGGGAGATCAGCAAAAATCCGGTATTGTGCTTCGTTTGTGAATTTTTTGCGATGTGCCAAGTGGATTTGCTATTTCTATGTCATCAATGTACAAGAGTAGGTCCTCTGAAAAAAAAAAACGTTATCTTTAAAGTAAGATCATCATGGTGGCTTGCATAATAACCACCTTGGCTTGCCTTCGTTTCTTTCATTTTCTCAGGGATGTCAGTGTTTAAATATTTGTTGAATCATCTGAAGAACTGAAATATGTACTGCTGTGTGTCTTGCTTCAATAATGTACTGAACAGGACTAACAAAAGGAAACTTTTTCTCAATTATAGTTTTGTGTCTTTTGTGTGAGGAAAATACCTCTCCTTTGGCTGTTGTAGTGGCAAGAATATTACTGTCGGATACAGAACTAACTATCTAATTTACTAAAGTTTTAGAAGCTACGACATTATGGTTCTGAAACACATTCTCAATAGTTCTTTTGATGAGAGTTTGGGATAAATAAACAACATTAAGTTGCAGTTGTGCTTTCAAATTGTCAATATCCCACTGACTATTATCATCCTCTAGATCTTCAAACATCTCTGCATCCTCATAATGAGCAAGGTCTTCATCAGAATGCATAACAGATGTTTCAGTAGCATTGTCGTTTACTGCTGAGACAGCATTTCATCAAAGTCCGAACCTCCAAGATGTTGTCTAGACTTGTGAGCATTAAATGATGAGTTAGCATTTGTGCGGTAGTTACAGTTTTTGAAGGGGCATTCTACCATTTTATGCATCCTTAAATGGCTTCGTAAATAACTAAAGATTTCGGCCTCACTAAAAAGTTTTTTAAAGTCACACAAAGTTCATGTGAAATATACTTGTGCATCTTTGTGCACAGAATTATCTGCATCGTGATACCAAGATATATGGGTTTTCATTGCATTGAATGATGGAAATGTGCAAAAACAGTTGTCATAAAGATATTGCAAAGGATTAACTCTGGAAAAACTGGCATGATACAGACATTAAGGCAAATAACGTGTAAATAATTTTTCTCTTGTGTTTAAAATTAGAGAGCAAAGCTTGCATTTCCACTCCAATGAATAACTTCAAACCTGAAATAAAAACAAATGTACATAGCAGTTAGGAACTAATTAAAGCTAATAACCTGTAATTCCGATGTCTACATGTTGATATATATAATATGTCAGAGACAATATGTACCTCGGCCACTGAAGTGAAGCAGTAAAACCTTATAGGTTTCATCAGAACAGACGGACCAGAGCAGAAATCTGTGGTCCCATACAGTCAACCTTAAAACATAAGCAGAGAAAAAAAGGAAATATTTAATACTAATGCATTATGTTAGTTACAAGTGTGTTTGTCATGGGTTATCTGCAGTAAACAATCTGTGATCATACCTGAATTTCCACAAGACTTAGGTGCTTCTTTAAATTCTTCAAAATGTACTTTCCACTTTAACCTACAGCATATGAAAGAAGTAGTACAAGAATGTTATGTTATTTTATTGTATTGGTCTAACTGGATACAATGCCAATGACAAACATCTTTTTGGTATACTACCTCTATTATAAACATTTAATATTGATTCCATAAATGCATGTTAGGCAAGGTTACAATGTTTAGTACTTAACATGCAATTAATACCATTCAATTTTTTTGTTCTGATAGCCCTTTAATTAATAGTAATTGTTATCAATGCGTTTCTTTTTATATAAAGATGGGCCCATTCGCTGCAGCCAAAATGTCCAACAATACTGTCCATTGATCACATCTGCAGATTTGACCATGCCAATAAATGCAACATGTAATGTAATGCCATTTGTTTTTCGAGCTGGATAACGCAATACATTAAAAGTAACCAGACTAACGCAACTTCAGTGCTAACCTAAATTGTGTTAGTGAACTACTGGGCTGATCCATCAGAGACCACAACTAGCTGTATTATCGTTTTTTGGTGATTAATGAAAATGTTTTACTTTGCAAATTAGACTGCTTAGCATGAGCAGGGATAAGAGACGTATGACAATAATCACAGTCGAAGACTGGCGAAGCTTGACGCTGTCCAACATGTGACCATAAACTTTAACCTTGTAAAGGACTAGCTAGCACGCTTAAGTAGCCTGCTAACTTGGCTTTGAGCCACTAAAGTCACTAATTAAAAAAAAAAAAGTTCTTAAACAATAAATGTTATTATTCTTGACAAATACTTACAAAAACAAGACCACAAAAGCCTTGTTTTAATAACGTTTCTTCCGAATTTGCAATGCGCTCACCTCAACTGCATTGGGTAGCCATCTTGATTTTTCAAATTCGTGGCACAGACCAAAAGACCGTCAACGTCATGACGCCATGACGCCAAGAAGCCAAGGGCATCTTGATTAACTCAAAAGCTTTGCTACAACTGCACTATTAAAGCATAAATACTATTCCAACATAAATTAAAAGCAGGTTTATCGTCCTCAAAGCTCAGATGTTTTAAGTATGGCACTAAAAACGGTTCTGAGTGTGATGTCTATAAATATTATGAGTTGGTATAGGTGTTGGGGTTTACAGTGTATGACTGTAGTATCGATCTTCTTCCTGGTGCCCAGTTATCCCCTGGACGGTTATATAACATTTCCAACACAGAACATCAAACCATGGAGAACTACATTAATGATTCCGTCAAAGATGGGATTATTCGACCATCACCCTTGCCCGTAGGTGCAGGATACTTCTTCGTTCTTCGAAAGATAAAACATTAAGACCATGCGCAGACTATAGAGGATTAAATCATATTACAGTCAAAAAGAAATATCACAGTGCAAGGAGCCACCCACTTCACCAAACTGAACCTCCGCAACACCTATTATCTGTTACGCATCCGAGATGGGGACGAGTGGAAAACGGACTCCGGTCGGCCATTTCGAGTTTGGCCTAACCGATGCTCCAGCTGTTTTCCAGGTGTTAGTGAATGATGTACCCAGAGATTTCATAAATGTTTTCGTCTTTGTCTATTTTGATGACATTCTTTTTTTTTCCAAGGATTCTGAATCAAACGAACAACACTTCAGGAAGGTCTTACAGCGTCTTCTAGAAAATCTTCTCTACGTAAAGGCCGAGAAATGTGAGTTTCATGTTTCAACCATAACTTTCCTTGGAATTATTTTTGAGGGTGGACAGGTGAAGGCGGATCCCAGCAAGATCAAAGCAGTGGTAAAATGGCTAACTCCTAATTCCAGAAAGGAACTTCAGTGTTTTTTAGGGTTTGTCAATTTGGTTCATCAGGAATTTTATTATCACTGCCTCACCTGTCACTACTCTCACTTCCACCGAAAGGACCTTCTGTTGGACCCCTGAAGCAGACGAAGCTTTCAAAACCCTTAAAGAAAGGTTTTCCTCGGCTCCCATCTTGGTTTACCCTGACACTAAAATCCAATTCATGATGGAGGTCGATGCATTTAATACTGGCGTGGGGTCCTCTCCTAAAAGGCAGCCAGTGATGGAAAACTTCATCCCTTTGCATTCTTCTCTCATTGTTTCTCTTCCACTGAAAGGAGCTATGATGTTGGACACGAGAGTTACTTGCCATTAAACAGGCTTTGGATGAGTGGAGTCACTGGTTAGAGGGCACCCTTCAACCTATCATCATTTGGACTGACCACAGGAACTTGAAATATCTCCAGTCAGCCAAACATCTTAACTCCCACCAAGCCTGATGGTCCTTATTCTTCTCCAGATTAAACTTTACAATAACCTATCGACCCAGCTCTAAAAACTTTAAACCAGACTCACTCTTCTGGCAGTTTCTATCTAACGACAAAAATGATCCAGAACCAGAAACCATTATACCTCAAACCCGTATTATCAGTTCTCTCTCATGGAATATTGAGGACCGTGTGAAGAGATCCCAAGACCGGGGTGATGTCAGGCCATGGAGTGCACAGACTGCAGTTTACTGGAACTTGTGAGAAGCTGTCAGAGAATTGACTCACCTAGTGTGGTTCTCCACCCGTGAGATATTGTTCTGGTTTTTACTTCGTGAAACTCCCTTCGTGGTTTGCCTCCCACCAACTTCAATAAATACTTAACTGTATTCTGTATGGATTTTCAGAACCGCTGCCTCTAAGTTCTGCCTGTCTACCCTCCAACACCACTCACCTGCTGGAGGAGTTTCACTCTTGCAGCACACCAGCCTGCCAGCCTCAGCCTCCATGGTTTGCTCACCTCTCCTTGAACATAATTAATCCACAAGATGTAAGCCTTCAAACTTACTCTTCACTTTCCAAATTATCTTCCGTCACACTTCCGGATCAAACATCATTCATATTATTAAATTAACAATGTAAATCTTTAATTCAGTCTCCGTGTTTTGTGCCGGCTCAAGAGTCTCCTGATTCTCATTATGACACTTCCCATATCCTCCCCAATAAATAGCTTCAACCATCCTTTTAACTCATGGTTTGATTCCCACTCTTTTCTGCATCAAGGGAAAAATAACTCTATCACAGGGGTGCCCAAGTCGGTCCCTTGAAAGAAACTATCCTGCAACTTTTAGATGCATCCCTTCTCCAACACACCTGAATCAAATGAATGGCTTGTTACCAGGCCTTTCCAGAGTTGAAGGACACGCTGATCAGATATTTGATTCAGGTGTGTTGGAGCAGGGATGCATCGGCTCTCAAGGACTAGACTTGTGCCCCCTGCTCTATTCAAGTCGCTTCAAGTCGCAGACTTCAAGTCGCATGTCAAGACGAAACAACATGCCAACTAGTTTGAGGAGAGGATCAAGGCCAGCTCTTTCTGTGGGAAACAGTCTATGTTCTTATAGCGGTACTGATAGCTAGTTGTCGCAGCCATGTGTAAAAAGCGTCCACCAGTCCACCGTTAGAGAGGCGTTTGTCCAAACTTGCTGTCACTGGCATCCCTCAATCTGTGGTGAGTATAAGGACTCCAGACCTGTTTGTCGACAACACGGTGTCGCCACATGTAGTGGACTCCCCCACCTTCGTCGGTCTGATCAAGACACTGAAACTCCAGTAAGATGTTGATGTCCCAACACACCTTAGGCAGAATATTGGCCAGCCATAAACAGCTGGAAGAGTGTCTGACAAGATATTTATTAACATTATACACTTTATTAAATTATTATAATGGTGTACTTCATATTTTCCTGATTAATTTAATTAAATAATTGTTTTTTCACCTAATGTAATAATCAGGTAAACACACTCAGTACGACACTCAGTTCACAATGTAGTCTCCAATCAATGACACATCTATTTTTGTAGATTATGTGAGGAAGACATAATACACACAAAAAAAGCTAGCGAGCACAGGGAGATTTTTTTCCTGTCAAGATTTAAAAAAACAAAAAAAGACTATTCAAAAATTAATTACACCCCTTTCACAGTGCCTTGCTCACAATGCGAACTCAAAAGATAACATCAGCAGTTAAGAGTATTGATGCTTTTGTTTGTACTGATGATCCTTTGCCACAAAACTCATCTGAGAGGGTTATGTCAAAAATTGTATATTTATTATCTTGATGAAACCATCATGATAACTTTTCTTTATTTTGTGGTTAGTTAGACCACAGCTTTTCACTGTGCCCCATTTCTTCCTAAATCCTTTGAGACATTCATTCGGCATCTTATTTGACCATGGTCAAATAAGATGTTAAAGTTAAACATGCATGTTTAACTTTTATAAGAATCAACTTTGTATGTGGATTGCTGCAGGATGTGGTTTAAACTTCAAAGCAGAGGCAACACACAATGTAAAACAACATAGCTGTCAAAAACTTTAGCCTGCAGAGGTGGGTTAAGGTAGAAACTGCAGAGTTGGTCAGTAAATAGTAAGGATTCTGAAGACTATGTTGTAGTCTGGTTTCAGTCACTAGTCAGGACCATGTGGGTCAAATGTGCCACAATCCAATAAAATAGATCAGTCACTAAATAATTCCTTATACATGTCATAATTAACTTTTAAAAAACATTTACAATAAATAAATACATGACAAATTAATCAAATTTGAATGAATACATATGAAAAAGAATGTACAATTATTTCTGTATTTATAAAAAAGATATTATTTCACTGTAGGTCATCAAACTAATTCTAATGTCTGATTGGTTAACCTAAACCACAAGCCCAATTAAATCCAGTCCTCTTGATGGGACCATTTACCTGCTGCCTTTGTTTGTTGTTTGATGGATAAGGCTGACAGAGTACATAAATTCAGGGTGTGGTAATTAAGCCAATAAATACTTATTCATTAAATGGCAAAATAATTATACATGTTTTATGTGAATACAAAACAGTTTTTGTGTGAGTAACTAACCCTAACGAAATTTTTCTGGTTGACCTTTTGTGGTCAATGCAGTTTCTACATTTGTTGCTGTCAGTGTATTAGAAGCTTAAATTGAACTCCAATGTATGTATTCTTGTACATATGCTGAGGCTTTTAATGTCTGCAATCTGCTCCTTCAAAGACTTTCTGTTTCCCTCTTGTGGCCAAACTCTTAAAATGGTCTCCATTTATCAAAATAAAGTCCCGTGACCTAAAAAAAAAACAACAAAAAACACAGTGCTTGGAAAGATTTTTATATAAAGTCATTGTAATGGTTGATCAAATAATTCTTATTTCTCACATACATATTCATACATCCACATAGTTACATATTGCAGTATTAGCACTCTAGAAACACTAGTAGCCTTGACTTTTGTTCAACAAAGATTTTTCTTTACACAACATGAGTCACAAATTAAAAGGGAGTACATCTGTACCAACTTCATCATATTAGAAACTCACACAATAGTGTTTGTCTTGTACGTGTCGCAAGATAAAATATGGCACATTGTAATGAATTGATCATTGATGAAAGCATGAACTTGGGCAGATATAGCCAAGTCGCACTTTTCTTCCTTAAAGATGTTTTTTTTACCTTAAGCCTCTAAAGTCAATGTTCCCTCACATCTGGGAGCAGATGGGATAATTTTCTTTGTTTCATGGAACAACACATCAACACTCTTGCCTGACTAAAATCTTAGTCTGACATTTACATGGTTGTGTTAAAGAATGCGATTATATTTAGGATATACTGTTACAGTCCATTTATCTCTGAGGTCAAAAATCTGGAAAGGATGTCACCCCGAATTTAAATATATTTTCCAGCTGAGAGTTGGAAAACAAGTGGGAACTGAGAACCTACTCTTAACAGCTAACTGTTATAAGCAGTACAAGTTGTCATTACATTTTATGGATGAAAACACTGTAACATGTCCAGTATGATTATCATGATTAGTGACTGATTTCATGACATACAAACCAAGAAAAGTGCAAATAAATATATCATTACTAGAGTTGTCACCATGTTTTGTACATGTGGGTTCCACTGCTAACCTGTTCCCATTGATTTTCTCAACATGAAAAATGTTAGTTCTGACTGAATGCGCCATATGGCTGGGTGCCTATTTATTCTCAGTAATATGAAGAGTTCCAATTTTGACTGATTATCTTCTAACTAAAAATATCTTTCTAGAATGATTGTTCAGTCACAGGTAGGCAGCTGAAATTTGGCACAAAATTTTCATCAAGCTTTGGGGTTCTTAAACTGAAAAGATATTAATAGAATTTCATGAGAAAATTAGCACTAGTAAGCAATTGGCTAACTAGCTTGTGTGGCTAACTAAGCTACAGTTGTGCTAGCATTTGCCATTTAATTCAAATGCCCAACACATTAGTGTGGTGCCTCTCATGTTTACTTTGTTGAACATACTCTGTGTGTTTGGGGTGTTAGTCAATGGGAAAATGTTGCTCTCTTTTGGGAGGATGCTTTAGTAAACCTGCTAGCATGACTTCACATTGAATTCCTGTCACTACATTACATTACATGTAAAGCAGTTAAACAGGGCAAATTTATGTTTTATCATATGATAGTTAATATGCCAAGAGTTACCAACTCCACAATCCAATAACAATATGGTTAAGATATTTGGCTATTTGGTATAACTAAAAGCCTTTCAGCACAGTATTTCCTTTTTGCCTGTAAAATAGGCCTACATTAGGTCAATTAGAAATAAATTACCTGCTATGAAAAGTCAGCTAAATAGTGAACTCAGTGTAATAAGGTATAACTATTGCAAAATCACTGCAGGAGAAAGGAAAGATTGATCGGTTTTGGGAAACCTTTAAGATTTTAACAATTTTCCAAGACTCCGAATGAAATAATACCACATTCATTGTCGCTCTATCAATGTCTCTAAAATCACAGAAACCTAGAGAAACAAGGTATTTGTTTTCACTTTGACTTCTATGAGTTTAGTGGATGTTCTTGTGGAAATTAGTATCACTAACCTTTGAACCCAACTTTTATCCATTACCCTGCAGCAACAGATGTATCACCCTCCGGAGCTTGGACTGCTGAATAGAAGAAAATATGCGAAAGAGATGTTCAACAGTCGGGTTGGAAATGCCTTTAAAAGAGATGCTACTGGTCTGATTAAGCCATCAGAAACTTTCAGGAAGAGTGAAACATAAATAAGCTCTTTTGGCCTAATGTCATTCTTTCTCTGCATATTTGACCTGTGAGGTCTGAAGTGGTAATAGGGCTACATGTTTTCTGCATTCTAGTTGCTGCAGCTCAGTTGGATATAATCTATGTCCAAACTGCAACCAGAGTCTGATTATTTTCTGCATCATGATATCACCTTGTCTGGAATTTGCTAATTATTCATAGTCATTCATCATTTTAAAAATCCATTTCTTTTTCTTTTTAAATCCAACTGCATATGTAATTCTGATATTGTTTAGTACTCAGAAATATCAAACAGCCTATTATTCTCCAGAAATCATCAAATCCATATAGATGTGTTGAATGCTCCAGTTAGGTGATTCCAACATTGCCATTCATTTAACAAAGGTAATCATACAATTTCATTGTGTAAGAAAATCACAAGCTTCATTTTTTTTTAAATCCATCATCAAAAGTCATTCTTTTCAGCTCTACATCTCTGATACAGAATGTATGAAAACACTTTTTTTCTTTATAGTCTCTTTTGTTCAGGAGTCAGAGACTCTCAATTGGCTCATGTTTCTTTTTTTTGTTTTATATGAAATAATAAGTCTTCAGAATGATATGGCACAAGATCTCTGACCTTTTTGAGAAGGCAGAGGTATTTAACAACTGAAGACAGTTTATTAGCTACAGTTAGACTTGATGACATTAAATTATCAAGATAAACCCTCTGGGTTGATAATGTCAAACATTTCCCTCATTTGATGTGGCTCTGTTGATCTACTGCTATTACTTTACCTTGATAAATGGCATATGAAGGTTTCCTCAGAATTAGACCCCATTAGGCCCCATCCACACAAACCAGATATTTTGCAAAACAGATATTTTCTGCTCAGTTAGCGCTTCCCCTTCACATGCAGGCTGAGTTTTTGGTGATTTTTTAAAATGTGTATAAAAAACTTTAACTTAACTAAGTTTGTTGCATGTTCAAATTGACTCATTATTAGGAGATTATTAAAAATTATGATGTAGCGCCCTGCTTGGCGCATGCCCATGATTGCTGTCTAGGCTAGAAACCTCAACCACAGTGAAACTTATTTTTGTCCACAATTTATCCTGACTTGCTTCCATTAAACTTGAAATGTAAGCTGAGGAAGTTATTTGACTAAAGAAAAATACTACAAATGTGACAGATGACATGAGTTAGAATTGCTTTGGAAGAATCTTTTGAATCTTAAACCCAGCACTACTTGCTGGAAAAATATTAGAGAGCAATCTTTTTTAGCCCCCAACATTCCCAGGACACACCACTCACAGACCATTTCAGATCCATAAATTATTTGCACTAATTCCCTAATGACTAAACATAACCCTAACCATGATACCTACAAACATTTTTTCATTGGCAAGTTTTTGAGTAAAATTGCGTTTTATTCTAAGCGCACTTGAACACTGACAGGTTTTTCCTTTGTGCATGTGGCAACCACAAAGAATTTACATGAATGAACCAGAATAGGTTTCAGAATGTGGGGACTTGGTGAGAGTGGTGTTGGGTCATATAGCTCAAGTATTGCTTTTTGCTTTAGATGTCTACAGAAAATTCTGATGTCAAGAACATTGCTTTAAGGTTTACAGGTCCTTCTCAAAATATTAGCATATTGTGATAAAGTTCATTATTTTCCATAATGTCATGATGAAAATTTAACATTCATATATTTTAGATTCATTGCACACTAACTGAAATATTTCAGGTC
>JAHUTJ010032896.1:7825-30171 GCA_036250325.1 Characodon lateralis
GTCGGACCGTTTTAATGCTTTCTGCATTACGTTACATTAGATTAGATGAACTAAAGAAATCAGCTGAATGTTATTTAATGTTCGTCATTGTGAATAAAACGGATGAATAAAGATTCAATTTTTAAAAACTTTTTGCAGGTTTTTTTCTTGACAAACAAAATATTTCTCCAAGATTTGTCACCTCAACAAAGACTGGAAGGAAACGGAGCGACTAAGCAGCCAAAGTCCAAAAAGAAACTGTCAGAACTTGACGGGCTGCAGGAGAAGAATCTGAACCCGTCCCACAGCTGGTGGCTGCAGGAGGAACCCACAGGTTCTGAATCAGAGCTGGATTCCTGGTTCGTTGCTCACAGCCGTAAACTGATCCGCCCCCATCATCATCAACAGGAAGTGGGTCAGGAATGTTTGGCTCGGATCACCTCCTGGTATCCTTGTTCCTCTGAGAGATTCACGTTTAAGACGGATTTCATTTTCCAAAAGTATTCAAACCCCTTGAACGCCTCTACATCTGGTCCGGTTCCAGCCTCCTCCTCAGTGGACCTTCCTGGGATGTGATGATCAACACAACGTCGAGCTCAGCTGTGGAAACGTCCTGCATGATTTTAAATGATTTCTACAATCCTGAGCCAGAACTCTGTAGAACCGCCTATGCCTGCAGGTCCAGCTGCAGGTCCTCTGGGGGTTGTCTCTACCAGCTTTGAACATCTACTCATCGATGTTCTCCATTCTCTGTAAATCATCATCAGTCAGGTTGGATGGAGAACATCTCTGAACATCAGTTCCCAAGTCTGGCCACAGAGTCTCAGTTGATTTTGGTTCTGGAGGAGGAACCATTAAAATAATGGAGAGACGTAGAACTATCAGATGATCTGCCAGAACTTCTGTCCAAAGTTAACCTTCAGTTTTGGGTTCTTTGGTTCCCTGAAAATCATCCTGACAGTTTGAGTTGGAAATAAACCAAACTGGACCAGTTAAGAACGGTTCCTGTAAATGTTCTTGTTCCGGCTGATGAAGTGGGTCGGGCTCTGAGGAAGTTCTGGTCTGTTGGATCTTTTTAACCTGCTGACTGGGACAAACTGGGCCTGTCGGACCAGCGGGTCCACTGCGCGCGCCTCACCCCCCCTCCAGCACGCGCGTGGACAGGGTGTGGCCACATGAACGCGCGTGGCAGCCGAGGAGGAGATAAAGGCGGCCCGGTTCCGGTCCGTCATAGAGCTCAGTGACTTTAACAGAAGAACCGGAGGGAAAAGAGCTGAGGAATCATGAGGGAAATAGTTCACATCCAGGCGGGACAGTGCGGGAACCAGATCGGGACCAAGGTTTGGACCGGGTTCATAAAATAACCGGGTTTTAAGAACCACATATTTTACCAGTTAGCTTCTATGTCGACATTTAACGTTTTTATTCTCCTTTCAACGACTTTAATAATGTTTACCGTCGCTCTGAGTTCTGTTCGGTTCGGTTCGGGCGTCTCTAACATACAGAACCTCCTGATTGCCTCAGAAATCCAGAACTTTAACAATAATAGTTTCAGACCAACAGAACTGGGCTTTAAATCAGAAAATAGAAATAAAATGAAGCTTGAATAAAACTGACTTCATGATTTTAAATGTTATTTATTAAACTGAAAAAAGATTGAATAGTTTCAGCTGAAAATGAAAGTTATGAAACACTAAATGAATCTCTGCATTCAAACTAAACTCGAAATCCAGCGTTTAGTCCCATTAGAGTCCAGAGCGACGCCTTCCAGAACCAGAACCAACTACAGCTTTACTTGGTAAGTCATGAATTTAGAATATTAGACTTTTTATTTATCAGCAAAGTAGAGTTAATTTTTTAATTTGCATAACCTCTTCTTCTTTGGTTTGAATGGTTAAAAACGGTTGAAGCGAATATTTAAAGCGGCGTTTTTCCTGCTGCTCTGGAACATGGAGAACAGCAGCAGGAACCGAACCGAACCACTGAGAAGATCTGGGGGAACAATCAGGAGATGGATCTGAACGTTGGAGTGAAACCAGAACAAACTGGGGAACAAGGAGTGAAGCTGCAGTAGGAGACAACTTCAGGTCATCTTTAAGAAAACATGTTTTATCAAAGTTGCAGGTTTGAGATTTTCAGTGAAACAGAAGATCTCGATGTTCTGATCTCCAGTTTGTTCGTTTTAAAACCCATTAATCCCACTGCTGAAATAAGATGCAACCAGTCGGGGTGCTAATACTTTCTTCCTGCAGCTCCAGCTGTCTTATGTTCATGGAGGTCGTGTTGGATGCAGAACTTCAGCCCGCTTGGAGATCTTCTCAGCCAGAACTCTGGTTTCTTGGTGTGAGAACAGAAGATCCGACTTCAGAGTCAAACTGAAAGACTCGTCTCTCCTTCAAATAAGATTTAGTTTAGATGAATTATGTAAAATAATTCTGAAGCTCAAACCTGATGTGATTCTGATTCTATATCATTTAACGCTTCTTCCAGTGGTTGTGGTTCTGATCCCAGTTGGGTCCATTTGGGTCTATGTTATTGGTGGCTATAATATTTCAGGTTGAAGCATCAGGTGAAAACTGGCAGATGATAGAAAATAACTGTAAACTGACTGGGAACCAGAGATCTTCTACTGGGTCTAACCGGATCTTCAGGAGGGCAGCAGAAATGGATTCCTGCTGGTTAAGTTCTGTGTCTTCGCTGCTGCCTGCAAACCGTTCCTGCCTGAAGGGGACCAGCAGCCAAATGTGCATAAAATAAGTAGAACCAGCACCGAGCTGCTGACCCAACATTTATCCACAGAACGGACTCGATGTTTGGAAAGTTGCTCTTGGATAAATTCATGTTCAGGATATTAAAGATCTTTGGATTAGGTGGAACATCTCTATTATTTAAGGCTGCTAACGTTGCTCATGTGAGTAATAAGGTGACTGGAGTATGAAACCACTGATCGGAACCACATGGTTCTAGAAGAAAGCTGTATTCTGGGTGGTTTGGACCCAGGGGGAACATCTGGGTGATGGACGGAGCAGGAGAGGCGATTTATTTAAACTGATAATAAACGTAAACTTTAAGGCGAAATCAAAATCACATGTATGTTTTCCAGAAGAACCTTACATTTCTGAACACGTTCCAACAGAACCGCCAATATTCTGCATGAGAGTTAAAATGCAACGGACCCATAATGGCTTCACTAGAATCTTCTTTCTCTGATTCTTATCTGCAGCCTTGAATCTGTTAGGAGGAGAGATGAAAGATGCTACAGAAATATTCAGGCCGTTTCCAACATTATGAAAAATGTTTTCCACAAAGTCCAAATATGACCGAAATCTAAAAGTCCTCTCTTCTACTCCTTCGCTTCAGTTTGGTGTTCTGATCCAACTGGCACCTGAGAGCTCACAGAGTCAGTCTGACACCAAGCAGAGCATTTGGTCCTGGTTCTAAGCATCCTGATGAAGGTCCGGTTTGCCCTCTGTTGGTTGGGATCATCACGTTCCCGCCCAGATTCCTAGATAGAAACTCTGATTCTCTAACTCATGATCAGAAATGTTTTTGGACTGAAGGAGCTCAGGAGGAACCAGACAGGACCGTTTTGGTCCGTTTCAGCTGATGCAGGAGTAACGTTCTTCTCTCTGCTGCAGTTCTGGGAGGAGATCAGTGACGAGCACGGCATCGACGCTGCTGGAAACTATGTGGGCGACTCTCCTCTGCAGCTGGACAGGATCAACGTCTACTACAACGAGGCGTCCTGTAAGTTCTGCAGATCCGAGCCTGCCGGTCTCTGTCTGCAGCTTCTGTCTAAAGTCAGAACCTGATCTGTGTTTGTGCAGCACATAAATACGTCCCCCGGGCCGTGCTGGTGGACCTGGAGCCAGGAACGATGGACAGCGTCCGCTCCGGAACCTTTGGACAGCTCTTCAGACCCGACAACTTCATCTTCGGTAACGTTTGTTTGGATTAGGCCTGGAGGCTGCAGCAGAACTTCAGAGCTGAGCTCAGAGATGGTGCATCTAAGTCTGCTTCTGTCACAGTCATGGTTTCAGGTTTCACTGCTGGATCTTCTCCTGCTGTCTGCAGGTCAGACAGGTGCTGGGAACAACTGGGCCAAAGGTCACTACACAGAGGGGGCGGAGCTTATGGACTCGGTCCTGGATGTAGTGAGGAAGGAGTGTGAGCACTGCGACTGTCTGCAGGTAAATCATCCAGCTTTTATGGCTCAAAGATTTCAAAATGGTTCGAGACATAGATTCTGTTTTCTTTTATGAGAGAAATACATTTTCTCCTTATTAGTTTGAAGGTTAATTCAAACAGAACTTCATGACCAACCTGTTGGTACCGCTCTCTTAATGAAGAAAAACCCTCAATAGACACTGACACAACTTAAAACTGACAAAGTAACAATGAATAAAAATCAACCAATGGAAATCAGACAGTGGTTTTTAATTCATTTCATATTTATTTATGACTTCAGTTGTTTCAGTGACTATTTTGGGTTTTTGCTTCATTAACAGAGCGGTACCAACGATTTTGTCCACCTGTGGGTTTACCTTTCAGTCAATCAGAGTTTCCTGTAATCTGTTCGTGATCTTCTCAGCTGATCTTCAGGCTTTCTGGAGGTTTCTAGGAAGGATTCAGTCCAGTACAAGGTTGTTATTGGAGGAATTATCGTAGAACCATTTATTTCTGACCCATGAATCTTCAGGCTCCTAAACCCGACCGGTGTTGGGTCAACAGAACAGTCAGTCTGATCTTTAGGCTCTTTGTTGCCAGCAGCCTGTCAGACACAATTTGTTCCCATTCATTTTATTTGAATCTATCAAGGAAATCCTAAAAATAATGGTTTAACAAACAGAAAATGGGAATTTTATCATCCAGCAAGTGGATTCCCAAAGCTGTGTGTTCAGCTGGAGGCTGAGGGAAGCTGAGGCTCTCATGTTCTGTCAGAACGTTGCTGTTCTGGTTCCTGTTGAGGACAGGACTTACAGACAATCTGCTAAAAGCTGCTTCTTCTGGCCTCCACTCCGCAACACCTGCATGTTTCCCTCCTCAGTTTTTCACTGAGCATCTAACCACCAAAGACCTTCAGAAGGTCTGGAGACCAACTGATGAAGACTGTAAGGTCTGGCTGCTGGGAAGAGGGAAAAAATCTTTATGCATTATGATAGAAACAGCTTGTAGACCAGAGCTGCATATTTGCCTCAAGACTTCTGGTCCAAATGCAGCCATATGAAGGTTCTGCTGCACTTTGCTGCCATCTAGTGGTCAGCGTTGTGACAAATTGATCCAAATTTAGCCAATTTGCATAAAAATAAATGTATAACTTGCCTGTGATATTCAGACAAACAACATTTACCTCATTTAACAGCAGAAATCTGAATCGTTTTTAGAGTAAATAAATTCAGGCAGTGAAGGTTTGAATGTCTGAAAACATAGAAACAAAAATGTTTGAATAATTTTGTAGTTTAAAACTGTGCTGTCAGCTGGAAGACAAACTTTAATTTTTACATTTTTATTGCATGAATCAATAATTTCATTATTTCTGTAAACGTGTGACTGCTTCTGGTTGAGATGTTTTCTGCTTGACTTAAACAACCTGTTGGTCCAGTGACGGTGATCTCTAGCATCTTGTTGGTGACCTGAAGCTGACCTCGGATCTCCATCCCTGCAGCAGTCTTCTGTCTCTTTGAGATGAAATGTCTGAAGATGTCCTTTTTTCTGCAGGGCTTCCAGTTGACCCACTCTTTGGGAGGTGGAACTGGTTCTGGAATGGGCACCCTGCTGATCAGTAAGAGCCGAGAGGAGTATCCCGACCGCATCATGAACACTTACAGCGTCATGCCCTCTCCTAAGGTACAGCATCTGGTCCCACCACCGTGGAGGTGGCTAAACCTTTCCTAGACCCTCTTATTTCCAGACATTCGTTCTGAGTCCTGATCTTCCCATGATCCCTCAGGTTTCTGATACGGTGGTGGAGCCGTACAACGCCACCCTCTCCGTCCACCAGCTGGTCGAGAACACCGATGAGACCTACTGCATCGACAACGAGGCCCTTTACGACATCTGCTTCCGCACCCTGAAACTCACCACTCCCACCTACGGAGACCTGAACCACCTGGTGTCGGCCACCATGAGCGGCGTGACCACCTCGCTCCGTTTCCCTGGACAGCTCAACGCCGACCTCCGAAAGCTGGCAGTCAACATGGTTCCCTTCCCGAGGCTGCACTTCTTCATGCCGGGCTTCGCCCCTCTGACGGCCAGGGGCAGCCAGCAGTACCGCGCCCTCACCGTTCCCGAGCTTACCCAGCAGATGTTCGACGCGCGGAACATGATGGCGGCCTGCGACCCCCGCCACGGCCGCTACCTGACTGTGGCCACGGTCTTCCGGGGGCCGATGTCCATGAAGGAGGTGGATGAGCAGATGCTGAACATCCAGAACAAGAACAGCAGCTACTTCGTGGAGTGGATCCCCAACAACGTGAAGGTGGCTGTGTGTGACATCGCCCCCCGCGGGCTCAAGATGGCCGCCACGTTCATCGGGAACAGCACGGCCATCCAGGAGCTCTTCAAGCGGATCTCGGAGCAGTTCTCGGCCATGTTCCGGCGGAAGGCCTTCCTGCACTGGTTCACAGGAGAAGGTATGGATGAGATGGAGTTCACGGAGGCGGAGAGCAACATGAATGACCTGGTGTCTGAGTACCAGCAGTACCAGGACGCCACGGCCAACGATGGAGACGAGAACTTTGATGATGAGGAAGAAGAGATCCACGATTAAGGACCAGAAAATCCAGAACTGTTGGAGTGAAATGTTGTGGATTGATGTTGGTCTATTTGATTTCAGGAAATTAAGACCAAAACCTTACAGAATAAAATAATCTCACCTGTGATCTGGATGAAATAACTTTATTTTTGTTGAACAGAATCATAGAAACAATGAAACAAGGTTGGAAAATGATTCCGTTTTTAATCCAGACACAAAAATATCAACATTTTCAGTCCGTTTTGCAATGATTTATCCAACAAATGTCTTAATGTGTTGGAATGAGGAAAACTAACGTTGACAAATGTTAACAGATCTTTCTGTACCTTCAAGCAAAGAAAAATGCAAATTCTAGGAAACTAAAATATTTCCCCCAGAGAAGTTGATGTGCTGCAGGGTGAATGCATGACATTCATAAAGCAACTTTAAACACAACAGGTGGGTTGTTTCCTGCACTCTGAGGATGGCGTTTCATCGCCACCTGCAGGACTGGAGGCTAGAAATTGTGCTGCAGGGTTCTTTTAGTTTATTTCTCTACAACAAATCTAACTTTTTTAGTTTAATTTCCCTTTTTTATGCTTAAAAGGAAGCTTTTATGAAAGATGTCTTCTGTGGTGCATTTAAGCAGCTCTCTTCAGGCTTAGAAATCAAAGTGAACCGTTCAAGGCCTGTAACAGTTTACATGTTTATGATCCAATTATATATGATGGTATTTCTGATTTATAGATTCAGTCTGATCTGATATCACAGCTCCAACAAGTCAGTTTATGGCTCAACTTCCTAACAATAAAACCTTTTCTGAAGGTTTTTGTTAAACATTGTTAATTTTTCTCCCAAAGGTTTTAATCTGCCTGAAAATTAGTTGCATTGTAGAAAGTTCAGGATCAGCAGGAAGAAACTCGCATGTTTCCGGTTTGTTCTGGACCGGTTCTAAGTGCACTGTTTTATATTCATGCAAAGTATATAATTTCTACAATTATTACAACAAAACTGCAGTTTTGAGCTTCAGACGTTTATTGTTGCTCCGTTCTCTATAGTATTGTTTGAAAGCTTTCAGTCAGCTGTATTCTTCACACCACCAGCTTCTGACTGTCCCTCCTCACTGTTCAGATGCAGCCTGATGATCTGCCTCCATCAGCACGGTCAGAGTTGTTTTCCCAGCAGTTCTGTTTGTGTGGAGGATTATCGGCAGCCATTGACAGAAATGGCTGGCTCAGGTCTGTGGATCTTTGTCTCTGCAGCTGATGCATCAAACCGTCCGTTTCAGTCTGAAGCGTTGCTGTTGAAGGTCCAGGTCCTTCTGCTGCAGCAGTTTGATGCTTTTTGGAGACTCCGAACAGACATTAGGAGGAAAAACAGTTCAAGCTTCTAATGTTTCAGAACAACCAATAAAACAAATTAACCTCCTAATGATGCTCAACCAAAATCATCACAGGACTCGACTTTACCTTTAAAAACACCAGAAAACGTGGCAGACAGAGAATAGGTGGAGCAGAGGTGGAGGTGGGGTTGTTCACAGGCTGCATTAACAAAAAACATTTCCTGAAAGCTGAAGTTAGTCTTGTTCTGTCTGTTTATGTGCAAAATAATAAGGCTAAACGCTGAAGCAACCAAGCAACTCAAGTAGCAATTTATACAAAGTAAAGGGTCTTTGGTGACCCCTAGTGTTCACATCTGGAAAGAACAGCATCATAATACAGATGTGGTTCATTAACCCCAGACACAACTATTAAAACTGCTGTAAAATATATCTGAACAAACTACACATTTCTACAAACAATCTGCCAGAAACATAAAGAATTAAAGGAGTGTAAATAAAATAACTAAAAATGAACAAACTGGAATCATTTCTACCAGCCTGGAATCTGTTTAAATAACCAGAAATAAATATTTTTTAAAAAGCATTTTTTAAATCCTGGTTTATTTAAATTCTAACTATCAGCTGAACTGAAGCTGCTCCAACTTGTTGGAAACGGGTTCGTTTCGGATCCGGGTTTCTGGGTTTCTGTTTCTGCTGGGGAGTCGTCTGTAGTTTAACAGCACTGATTGTCTCTACAGGAGGTGATTTACACGTTACATACCTGACTGTATGTAACGTGTAACATATAAACATGCAGCTTGGAGGTTAATGACTGAAACCACTGTTGAAGGACATCTCTGATCCAGTTCTGATCCAGCTGGGACGTCCTGATGAAATAAGACTAAATAGGAAGTTAACGTCTTCAGCAGATGAAGTTTTCAGGTCAAATTTCTGGGACTTCCTTAAAGAAACATTTTTTTTCTGCTCATATTTTATTCCTGCAGAAGGAGAGTCAGTTTAAAGGCATCTAAAGAGGCTGGAGATGAGTTATAAAGTGAATTAATGCTGGTCAGTACTGTGCCTGAAGAATAAAAATCCACTTCTGCTTTTACTGTGAAGGTCTAAATATGAATAAATAACAGAGAAATATGACTTAAGTATTTTTCTTAGCTTATTCCTATTTGGAAAATTTAGCCTCATGCTGTTATCTGAAACTTTACCTGAAACTCTGTTAAAAAGAAGCGTTTGTAAAGTTTCACACCAGATTACCGAACAGTAATAATACATCTAATATTAAAGTGCAGGACGGTCTTATGCACTAAGGAGAGAAGAGTGAAATCAGACATAAATAAAACAATTTTTACTTGTTTTCTGCTTTTCTAACGTTTAATTCCATGTGGTCATGTAATTCTCACAACCAACCACCAGGAGGTGCTGCAACACAAGACCTTCCTGTGGGTCTGAATGACCCAGAAAAGGTCAACACATGGCTCAGGAGAACTTCAATGAATCACAAGTTAGAATATCATCAGAAGGTTTCTTTGTTTCAGGTTTAAAACATTTATTTCATGGACTCGTTCCACACAGACTGATTATAGTTCAAGTGTTTCATTTCTGTTCATTTAGGTGATTCTGGTTTACACTAATGAAAAACCAGAATTCAGTTCCTTTAAAAACTAGAATATTAGCTCAGACCAATAAGAAATGAGTTTTAAAGCAGGAATGTTCTGTAATGTCATGGTGAAGACTGCTGACTGGACGGTTCTCCTCCAGACAGTCACTGACCACATCCACTATGAGGGTCAGCCACAAAAGGTCATTGGTAAAGAAGCTGACTGTTCACAGAGTCATTTATCCAAACACACAGAAAACTGAGTGGAAGAAAAAACTCTTGTAGAAGAAGGGATAACTGCAGACCTCAGAGGATTATGAAGCAAAGTTCATTCAAGCCTTCTACCAGGACAGTTACAATACTTCATGGAGATACTGCGTTCATTTTCCAGCTGGACTTGGTACCGGCCCACACTGTCAGCAGCACCAATACCTCCTTTAATCCCCATGGTAACACCAGCAAACTAGCCTGAGCTAAACCCTGCAGAGAATCTGTGGGCCGTATGAGTTTCACTTTATGAATTAAACTACTGAAATAAACTGACCTTCATAGGTGCCCCTGTGTTTTAGTAGGAGTACAGTGTTTATATTTACTGGCTTTGTCTCTGACAGAACCAGAAGGAACAGCAGCCCAAAAAGTCCCGGGTCAGCACCTCTGCAGAGCGGTTGAGCTGTTTGACATACCTCAGAGGTAGAAAAGGTCGTCTAACGAGCGATTTCTGCTGATTGGCTGCAGCCAGCGAGGATGCAGTGCTCAGCATGTGTCACACGGAGGAGGCGGGGGAGACGTTAACGAGGGTCTCAGCTACGGGCTGCAGAGACGAGCTGCAGGATTGAATTGGTCATCACAGGTCAGAGAGGCTGCAGAGTGGGAGAAGATGAAGCTGCTGGTTTCTCCATCCAACACTGGTTCAACTGGTTCTGTGTTGAAGTGAAGCAGCTTTGGAGTTTCTGCAGAAAGCTGGAGCTGATTTTCTCTGGAAAGGTTAATTAGGAAGTGTTCAAAGGATCTGATTTTATCTCTGGGTCTTCGGAGAGTAATAAGCTTCAAATAACAAAACTTCTTTCATATGAAACACTGGAAATGTCTCAGTTCAATCCTCATTTTGTAAATTTCCCCTCCAGGGAGACAGATTTTCTTTTAATCTTTTGAAGAGATCTTTATCTGTGGCTCTCCAGGCTTTCTGGATGTTTCTTTTGTTCTCATTTCCTTCTTAAACCCATGAAAAACCCAAAGATAGCAGAGTTTGACAGACAGAAAACAGGATTTTATCTTCAACACGGTAATAGGATTTTCATTTTCATTTTGGGTGAAACATGTCTGGGAACTCTGGAGGAGAAGCTCATAAATGAACCTCTGTTTTCCTGAAGTGAACTTTCATTTCAACATAAACTAAATCCACCGCTTTTCTTCTCCGTTCCAGAACCACAGTTTTGTTCTGTTTCTTGCTGTCGAGGCTGAAAAAAGCAAAACCGAAGTAAATCTTTAATAAGAAACTGTGAGCTGATCTCATTTCCACCCTTCAGGCCTCAGAGGAGCCTCTCTATCATCTGAGGAGCAGATTAATGTTGGTCATCTTCTCAGCAAAACGGCCAAAAGGAGAGAAGAACCAGGCTGAGAGAATAAAACCCAGTTAGAGGCGAACTGGTGGAGGAAAAGGGGTGCAGAGCTATCCTGCTCCAGACAACAGAAATCCCAGGATCGACTCTGAGCTCCTCGCTGAAGCTGAAGGAGGAAATAAATCAAACTCAACTGTTCTCCTAATGAAGAGTCTTATTCAGCCATTAACTAGAATCTCTTATTGTTTTATCTCTGAATGATCCTGAAAACCAGTTTTATTTGTTCAGGCTGCAGAGATGGTTCTGCAACAGGAATGTCAGAACCTTCTGCTACAACAAGGTGTTCTGGTGACATCATGACCAGGTTCTGCTGTAATTATGGTGCAAAATGCAACCAAATGAAGCCTGATGAAACTGAGCTAATGTTAGTTTAGGTTTAATTTCAACTGAGCAGCACCACCTCAGCCTGAGCAGGGTCCGTCCTCATCTCCTGAGCTGCAGAGTGCATCTTCTTCCTCCCTGGCTCCCCTTTTCCATGGTGTTCCCCAAGGTTCTGTACTCGTTGCTCTGATTTTCCTCCTTTATATTCTCCACACTGGCCATGATCTCCGCTTCTTCTGCCTTACAGAAAATAAATCCAACATGTTAATAATTGGACCCACATCTCTCTCAGAATCTGCTCTGATTCTACTTCATGGTCAGTCCCTGCAGAGCCCATTCTCTTACATTCATAACCTTAAAGTTACGTTTGAGAGGCACCTCACATTCAGAACCACATCAGCAGTATCTCCAGAACTGCCATCTCCTCTGTTAACCATCTCCACCTTGATCATCTCCTTATTTACTGCAACAGGATCCTTTGATCCCTCATCCAGTCCCACCTCTGTCCTTCAGAACCTTCTGGTTTCTCTCCTTCAAAGTGTTCCTGCTAACCTTCAAGCCCTCCATAACCAGCCCAGCTTCTCCCTCACAGACCTTCTTCAACTCCAAACTCCTGCTGCCAGTCAGGACCAAGCTCAGAACCGGTGGCGTGGAGCCTCCACCACCTGGAGCTCTCACAGAACTATCCTCATTCAACTCACATCTTTTAATGTTTGACTGATTTTTATGTTTTTAACTTTGTTTTCTTTTCATTTTAGTGTTCATATGTGAAGCATCTACTAAAATGCTCCAGAGAAAAGATGCATCAATATTAATAAAGTAACTTTTTTATTTCTCAACACGGCAGCTGTTCAGACATGAAGTTCACCTCCTGCTTCGTTTATCTCACCTTCCTTCAGGATCACAGCAATAAAAATAGAAGCTCGGTTATTGATTTGCTTTAGGCTGATCTGTTCTTCATAGAAACTGCTTATCTGGTCTAGAGGATAAAACCACTACATTCAGCTTCCCCCTCACTAATTCTGCCTGCTGGTCGCTCTTCCTCTCCCACTAACTCATCAGTGCAGATTTAAAAACCTCGGAGCATTTTTAGCCCTGAAGGCATCAAAGGTCACATGGTTCGTCCTCTGCTGATGTTTGCACAACTTTGTTGGTTCTTCTTCCAACAACCAGTGAGGCTCTGAGCTGTTATTGAGTGCAGGTTGTGTGTGTGTGTGTGTGTGTGTAAGGAACAAAGACAAATCAATGGAGTGCTTTTAATTTGGCGAGCCTCTGAGACCTGCTGCCATGGTAACGAGGTTATAACATGGGGTGGAGGGGGTGCCACTTTAATTATGTAAAAACACACATTCACCTTAAAACTTCATGCAGACTCGTTTCTCCTGCAGGAGAGCCTGAAAACAAACGTCGAGGAAGGAAGGAAAAAGAGAGGCAGGAATGAGGCTACATGAACAAGCCTGAGCGCGACACACACACACACACGCATGCACACACACACACACGCACACACTCTCCTTCCCAGCGTGGAGCGTCAGATAAGGAGGAGGAGAAACAGGAGCTGCTGGAACACCACACTTCGCCTGGAGCCTCCGAGGCTGCCTGGCAGTCCAGAAGCAGGGTTTACAGTTCTGCTGGGATCCTCGGAGCTGACAGCTGGATCTTCTTCTGCTGGGAAAAGTCTCAGTTTATCCCCAGGAGCATCTCTCTCCGTGTTATGAGACCTGCTCCCCCAGCTGCTGCCAGAGTCAGGATTTGGTCGGGATCGGATTACAGTCGTATCGTCCACGGGTCACAAAGGGAGAGGTCACCCAGAGAGATGGGAAGCATTTAGGAGTTCCAGCTCGAAGGCACAGTCCGACTCAGGAGTAAAGAGTGGTTCCTCAGAGAGGTGGAGCAGAAGTTTGGTTCATCTCAGACGGCTGCAGAGTTGAATCCTGAACTAAATTTCCAGAATGCTCCCAGGAAATTCCAGGAGTTTTTCCTAATTCACGGAGTCTTATCAGCACTCTGAAGAACAGGCAGCTTCAGGTTTTCCTCTGACAGAAGAGGAGCAAATGATAATTAGAGTTTTTACTTAAAGAAACCTTCAAGCAAAGTTTAAACAGCATCTTCCTAACTCTGAGGAGAAAACCTGGAACCTAAATCTGGATTTGCCTTCAAGATCCATCAGAACAAGTAAAAGTGTCCCATTTTATTTGAAGGCAGAGCTGTAAAAACCAGGAATTTATCCTTCCTGCAAAGGAGCCTGGAAACATGTCGACACCTGCTTTTACTGTACTGAACGGTAAGCAAACAATTACTCTATATTATTTTTATAATTAATCCGAAGGTAAATTAATCAGCAGAACCAGGTTATAGTTGCTTCTGGCTTCAGTTTATGACCTGAAACATGAACAGAAGCTTCAAACTTTTGCTTTTCTTGCTGCTTCAGAGGCAAAAATTCATAAAGCGACATAAAGAACGAGATGAGAAAGTCGACCTTCTGTGTCAGACTGAAGACGGTCTGAGAACAAACCGTCGACAGGGATGGAGGTCTCAGATGGAGGACACCTGCAGGACCTTTGGTATCTGAGCTGCTTCTGTTGGACTCCAGAGACATTGCAGACCTGCAGAAAGGTGCAGCAGGAGCAACATTCAGAATCTGTAACATCAGTCGTTCAATTAACCCCAGAAAGAAAGAAATGCAACGATGGAAAGAATGACACTAAAAGGTCCAAAACAGAAACCGTCAAAAATATGTGCAAACTTTTCATAAATTAAACTAAACACAGAGACAGAAAGTGATGAAAAACAATCACAGAGGAATAAAACTTCATGCGAAACAAATAAAAATGAGAAAACATGTTGAAATGTATTTAAACAGGATTAAAAAAACAATAAAGAATTGATGTAATCAACATAAAATCATAAAACAAAACCTTAAAAGGCCAACATAAAACGTCCCAATATGCAGAAATATGACTGAAAACCAACTTTAAAGGAATCCAGAAGAGAAAAGCTGTGAGAAATTAAATCCAGATGGACCCAGAAAGGAGTTTTTCTGCCTCCCTTTGTTCTGTTTTTCAGTTTTTAGATTTATAAGCTGTAATTTTATCTTGTCGTCGTTTCTTCTCTCACTGACGCTCAGCCTCGGACCTCTTTGTCCCACAGAACCAGAATCTGTCGTCATCAACAAGATTCTCAAAGGAAAAAACGGTTAAAATGGAAACAATAAAAAGAAACTCAAAGAATCCTAAAACCAGTTCCAGCAGACGTTTTCCCACCGATGCCGACCGAGATCTGCCTGTTCTGCACCTTCCTGACATCCAGACGGACCCAGAGATTGGACGGCACCAACTGGTGCAGGAAGACATTTTAAAATGAGGCAGTAAAATATCAATGGATCACTTTTATTATGATGTAAAACATGGAGAATATGATTACAAATGAAAATCTTAAACATCTATAAGAATGAAAGGTCAGAAATAAACAACAACTGTAGAAATGATGTAGAATTTATGGAACATTTGTAACTTCATGGTTTTTAGGCTTTTAACATAAAAGGAGGTCAAAGGTTGATGTTAAACAATTCAGGATAATATTCACAGTAGATCTGTATATATTGTAGATTACTAAAGTTTTAAATGATCGGAGTTTTAATTTAGGGGAGGAAAATAAAGTCCAGCTCTGAGAGTAAAATGTTCCTCCTGAATAAATGTGTTCATGATGTCTGAGTGGAAACTTTTAGGACTATTTCTGCAGCTTGAATCCAACCTGCCGCTTCCAAACAGCAGCTAAAGTCCATCATTATCTCTGAGGGGCCGTTATGGAGCAGCTGACATGTCTGCACCCCCCCCGGCTCTCATCGACCCAGAAGCAAAGTGGATATATTAGGAACCAGGCGTTGGCCGAAGTTCTCCTGGTTTTTTGCTTCAGGATTTTTAGTGTTAGATTGGATCATCTGCGTGGAAGGAAACTTTGTAAACTTCTGGATGGTTCTCCAGCGGTTCTCCAGTGGTACTGCTGTTTGCCCCAGTTAAAGGTTTGAATGCCTCATTGAAAGCAACCGCAGCGACATCAGGAAATAATCAAGGCTAAATAACCTAAATTCAGGATCAAGAGAAATCTTAAAAATAGACCAGCAGCTTTTTTTCTTTTCTTTTTTGGATTTATTTTGGGAACATTTCAAAAGTCAGTTTGTTCATGCTCATCCAGGAGGAGGGAATGCTGCAGGTTGCCTACTCGATGCAATCTGCTGGGTTTCCTTAGATAGAAAAACTTTTCAACCAACAATAAACTGAATCTGACTGAACTGTTTGTTAATTAGGATCGAATAGAATGTATGAACCTGACTTGGAATTTATTTGATTTGATTGAATCGACTTTGTGAACGGCCTTGAGACAACATGACTTGTGAATTCGCACTGTATAAATATATTGAACTGAATTAAATTGTATTAAATATTTTGTTCTTCACATTAATGTTTGATTGGCTCACAAAGAAGTAAATAATCTGTTTTTGTCTTCGTAGGTCCCCTTTAAGAAGCAAAAATCCAGGATATTCTGGAGCTTCTTCAAGCTCAGTTTCTTCTTCCATCATCAAGTCTTTTTGTCACCTTTTCAATTTAGTTTTTTAGTGCCAAATTTCCTGAACTTGACACCAACGGAATTGTAGAAAATGCAGAGGGGAACTGGAACATGTCAAAGAGCAACAGACTTACAGAACATTTAATGAGATAAAATAAGCTTTCTGATATTAAACAGCAGAATCTGAGCATGAAAACAGAATCATTTTTGCAGGAGAAACTTTGGATTCAAGCTATACGATGGACAGATTGACCAGTTATGATTACACAGGACACTCTTTATCTTCATGGCTTTCAAAGCAGAATTTTGCAATAAATAGCAAATATTTTATTCAAATTAAAAGCAGCAGCTGACAAAACAAATGAAAATATTTGGACTATAAGGATTTCCCTCATTTCAGCCTGCTTGGCAAAAGGACATCATGGAGATCATCAGGAGATAAGAAATCAGCCATTAAAATCACACAATATGCAGATGATGCCGTCATTTACCTCAAATCTCAAAGAACACAATTTAGATTTTATCCAAGCTCATCTTGGCTAGATAAGGGATTACTAATTTCTTGTGAAGTTGGACCGACGTTTTCAGCAGGATAAGGATTTGGTCTGGACATCTTTCATCTCTCTTGTCATCATGCTTCCTGGAGGACAGGGATCAAGTGGAGGAGGCTGTGGCAGTGGACTGTGCATTCTTAGGTGGCTCGGGCTCAGGCTGTGGTCCCGCCGGGGCACCCTGGTGTTTGCTTTGCTCTGGTTTGGGTCGTGGCTCTTCCTGAACGGTCTGGTTTTGGTCCACAGGAGCATTCTGTCTGACTATTGCACTGATGACAAGAGCAAGAGGATCCTACAGCGGCTGGTGAGTCAGACCAGCAACAGAGCAACAAACTTTTTAAAAGTTCTGTGACATAAAAAGCTGTTTACACTGAACGTGATGCTTCATATTATAGCTGACATTATAGCTGAGAGGAAAATTTGGGTGTGCAATGGTGCAGGTTGACAAGGTTACTTAGTTTTTTTGCTCATTGATTGAGTCTTAGTATCTATAAATGCCTTTTCAGGCCAGCACAAGGAATGGGTTTTATGAGGATGATAGCATATTCTCCTTCTTAATGTCTGCATCACTGCTGGATATGGAGAAAGATTTTACATGTTAATGTATATATTTAGAAATTTCAACAGAAATGATCTACTTGACTGAGCTCAGTGAATTGTGGTTAGTTGGTTCTGGTGTTTTGTGATTGATGTTAGCTGCAAATTTCTTTTTACTTTTAGACCAGCTGTGCCAGCGTTTAAACACCCTCAGATATAGCTGTGGGAAACTTCATGGATTAGAAACAAAGTACCTGGAGATACTGAAAGATGAAACCTGATTCCTGGACCCAATTGTTATGAGGCTTGCAATGTTCCTTTCTTAGACCAAAACCATTAATCTATGACAATATTAACCCAGGAACCATGCTAAATGTTCCTACATTTGACGAGAGTGTCTGAGTATTTCTGCCTAGAAGAATGAAACCTGTGACATAGCAGGAATTTAGCAAAACTGCACAAATCATGAAATATATGCAAAGTGTGACGTTTTTTCTACTGGCTCATCTGATAAACTTTAAGCAGTTTCCATCAGCTCAGTTTTTAAAGTTTGGAGGACAACCATGGTGCTGCTGCTCCTCATCCCTCAGATGTTGCTGTAAACAGGCAGGCGGGTGGAGATAAACTCCTAATGGCTGGGATGTTATCTGTTGGAGCATCTGGTGCAGTGCTGTGGGTCAACACTGATAACAAGATGCTCCTTTCTCAGAGCAGCTCCGGCGCTTTCTGCTCTGCATTTTAATTTTCTTCTCATCTCCATCCTCACTATCCTGTTTTTTTCCTGTTATCTTTTTCTCATTCATCACCGGATTTGGATCGATTTTCTCATTCCTGCTGCTTTCTAATTTTCCTGGATGTGCCGTCTTTTCTTGTTAATTCCTAACATGTCTCTGTAACCTTTCCTTAATTTTCTCTCTTGACCACACATCTTGATTTGTTCTAGGATCTTCAGCTCGTTAGTTTTCTCATCTAAGTTTTCTCAGATGTTTTAAGTGGTCTGAGCACAAATACTTCGAATGATGAAAGTCCGCAGCAGAAATTGTTTTGTAAAAATCTTAACACTGTGAAGGTTTACATTCTCTTGCAAAGTGGTCAGTTTGGATTATCGCTGTCCAGCTACTGACGTTCTCATGATGCGGGCTTTCTGTTTGTTTTTGGATTTGTGGTTTGTTTAGGACCTGTACCATCAGAGGGGTGATCTCACCTTACCAGAACAAGGCCAATCCAACCTCAGAATAACAAGATGACAGAGTTTATTTGCAGGTTTTAACCTAATTAGAATGAAGATGATCTTAGGTTTGAATAGGCAGCCAATGCATTGATTAACTGACGTTCATCAGCATGATGTCCCCCATAAATGCTGCGTTGCAATGTGTGTTATCACCATGCCAGGGCGGAAAGACATCAGCAATGACAGTAGAGAAGCAACTGTTGCTGCCCATCAATGTGGGAATGGTCATAAGACCATTTCCAAACCATCTGAAGTCCATCGTTCTACAGAGACAAAGATTTCTCTCATCTCAGACAGCTTCCAATCTTCCCAGGAGTGAACGTCCTAGGAGATTCAGCCCAAGGTCAGAGCTTGAAGCTCAGAGAAGTGACCAAAAGCTAAGAGCTTCATCTTGGACTCTACAGGCCTCAGTTAGCAGGCTAAAGGTGAAATGTAATGCCACCTGTCCATTACGGTGGTGGAGAGCTAATGTTTTGGGCTTGTTCTGCTGTCACAAGACCTGGAAACCTTGCAGTGATTCAGTGGACTCTTCAGTACACCAAAGTATCATGGAGTCAAATGTGAGTCCATCTGTCCAACGCCTGGAGCTCAAACTGGGTCATCCAGTCAGAGGCCTCAACCTGATTCAAACATTGTGGTTGGATCTTAAGAAAACTGTGCAGAAACAAAAGTTTGGAACCATCAATCAATCTTTTGGTTTAGATGAACCTTGTCATCTAGAAGTAACAAGGAAGTCCTCAGTGTGGAAAGTAATACTGAGGAACGGAGTATGATGGTCAGGAACTTTACATAACTAACTTTAAAGGTTTGCCACTGTTTTGTTTCCTTTGGTCCAGTTCTGGTACTAGTACAATATTTGCTGCCAGTGAACTATACAAGCAAAATTATTGTACAACCTTGCAGTCAAATTAAAATCAACTATATTAATATCATCATCTCAAAGTGGTTAAAACAGCAGAAGAAATAACTTCTGGAAACCCAAACTTTTCCCTCAAATATGTCATTTGACAGACCTGCACCACTACTTGATTATGTACAATAGATAAATGTATGTGAGTGATGTCATTTAACGGCCATAATTGAATCTAAAGCATTAAACTGGACTATTTTAATATTGTCTGTAACCTACATGCAGGCTGAAGTAGGCTGCTCACTGTTACCGCCTGTCCAGCCTTTAGTCCAGACAGGAGGCTGTTTTTATCAGTATTATTTCATTAAGATCGTTTGAATTTCAGTCAATAAGAAACATTTATGGGGATTTTTTTGGTAAAAGAGCAAGAGAGACTCGCTTGCCCAAGGACACAATGTCTGAGACACACAGAGGGGGGTTTGAACCCTGACCCAGAGGTTACAGGACTAACCCCTACCACTGTTGCCCACGTTGCCCCACACCAGTTTGTAGCTAAGCTAGCTCTTCTTTCAGTGTCAACAATAAGCCAGCATGTTCATAACCACACCATAGTCTACTCACCTCTTTTGGCAAATTAACTTCCTTTCTTTTAGTCTGTCTTCTTTCTCTCTTTTCTTTCTTCTTTTGAAAAAGTGATTGTATTATTTTTCTAGGCAGCGTTGTCATTCTTACCTTCTGCTCAGTCTGCTACTAAACTCCGTCAAGTGCGCTAAAGCAGGAATAACATTTCATGCAGATACATACAGAGGGGTGTTCGGTAAATATGCATGTTTGCTTTTTGGTAAAATGTATTTTTTTGGGGTTCGGGGGGGGATTGGAAATGTCCAAACTCTTCCTCCTGTATGGCACCACTGATGAAGGTACGGGTAAAAGATGAAGTTCTCACAAACAAGAGTCCTCTTAAAGATGACCAATCACAGCTGCTGCAGTTTCTCATGAAGAAACCTTCAACCATCTCAGTTTGAGCAGAAACTGAACTCAACCAGAGGTTGGTTGACAGCTGTTAGTGTCCCAGTTTAATCAAACTGACAGAAACTGGAAGATAAATCCATGTTCCACCACAGAGGCTGCATGGAAACATCTCTGCTTCAAAATAAACTTCTCCAAGATCTAAAGCAGAAACTGATGAAATCTAAAATAAATCAGAGATCCAAAACAAACAAACCGTGAATGTTTCCAGAACCTCCTTTTCTCCATCCATCACTTTTTTCTTAAATGTTCTCAGCTTATGAGGTTTGTTATAAGGCATGTTCTCTGAGAACAACGTGAGGTTTCATGTTTCTAGGAGCTCCTTCGGCTCCTCAGACGGCTGTAATCCAGGTCAGCTGCAGCTCTGTTTTCAAAGTTCCAACAACAAAACCTCAGGTTGCCTTCAGTGACTCATAATCCTGCTGTCATTGCTGCGCGTTGTTAGGTTACGGATCGAATCGGTTCTGGCTTGTCTGGACTGCTTCAGGTGTTGTAGAGACCTGAAGGAACGTGTGTCAGTCTTCTGCTCCTTTTCTTCCTTCCTTCAGACTCATCCCTCCATTCTCAGCCCTGTCAAGCTGCAGATTAACAGAACATTGTTTCAAAAAGTCTTGTTCAGGTAAATACTAGAAGGTTTGCATCACATTCATATGATCTATGTTTGGGAAAAGTTTCATTTTGTGTTTCAGTTTGCACAAAAGTAACAAGTTTCTCTGGACAAACGCTTCAGGCAAGAAGGAAGGTTTTTAAAAACGTCTCCTTTCAAAGCGGAAACTTATTAGAAAAGAGAAAATAGAGTGAGAATTAGAGCATCTGAGTCTGAGGTTTCTCAGTTTAACAGCTTCCCTTGGAGATGAGTTAGTGCTGCAGTTCATAAAGATATCTAAAGTTTCACCTATGCACCTAGATCTAGAACATGAGGTCTAACATCAGCATCCCTGGAATCCAGCTCGCCTTACCTGAAGGTCTCTTCCTGCAGGAGTGGGTCGACATGAAGGTAACTCTCTGCAGCTCTGGGCCCAGCTATGACCTAGGAGGAAGAGCTGGACCACCAGGCGCTCTCTGATGAAGCCTGACTGAAGAAGGTTGACCCAGTTCCCTTTTTCTGTGGACTCTTTGTCTCAGCTGGGGTCTTTTTCCTGAGTGATGATAAGATGGAGCAGGAGATCCAGTCAGTCGTAGTGAAGCAGGATTTACTGGTCCACCTACGGTTACCCTCGGCTACGGTTACCCTTGGCTATGGCAGGTAAATCACCCTGGATTATGATGTAAAGAATGAGATCCTGGAAACAAAAGGCTGAAATGTCTTCCTCTGTAGGGTGGCCGGGCTCATCTTCAGAGATATATTGAGTAGCTCCACCATCCAGAGGGAGCTCAGACTAGAACTAACTCCTTTGAGATGGTTGGTAGGAGAACCCTTGGCAGACAGAACTACCTGGAGGAACTTTAAAACTCTGTTAGCCAGAGAAACCCGTAGGATCCTCCAGGAGATGCAAGGATTAGAGATTTTTGGGTTTTTCTCCTTAACTTGTTCCATCCTGAGCTCAGATCAGCAGAATGCAGGGTCAGTATAGTATATGTGAATGTTATGATTTCAGGTGAAAAATGCTGGTTTTGGCTGGAAAAACCTTTAATCTGCTTTAAAAAGTTATCACTTAATAACAGAATCAGAACCAAATGCTCGGTCGGCCACAGCAGACGGCAGTTTCACTGAGTCAGGTTCTGGTTCTGCTGGACGTTTCTTCCAGTTAAAGGGGAGTTTATCTTTCCACTGGTGCCACAAGCACGCTCATGAGGACAGATTGCTGCAAAGTCAGTGACTCGATCCGATCTACATATCCTTTCTGTCACCCGTTGGTGGGATAAACTCAGCTTGGCTACATTTATGACTCGGATTCTAACCGAACCTGAATCTGTCTTTATGACCCGATTGGATTGACTGATCGATTGGATAATTCTGTACATAAATTGGCTCCGTTTATTTTGTCCCCTGAGAC
>JAHUTJ010032896.1:30271-56264 GCA_036250325.1 Characodon lateralis
AGCTTGGCTACATTTATGACTCGGATTCTAACCGAACCTGAATCTGTCTTTATGACCCGATTGGATTGACTGATCGATTGGATAATTCTGTACATAAATTGGCTCCGTTTATTTTGTCCCCTGAGACAACATTTGCTGTGAATCGTCTCTTTTTGAATAAACTAAACTGAAATGAATTGATCTGAAAAGCAGAACCAAAGGCCCATGATTCCCTTTAGGGTGTAAGTCCGAAGACCTGCTTACATGGTGGAGCAAGCAGGTGGTGGCACCATCAGCTGTGACAATATCTGCCAATCCTAAAATCTGATTTAGAGCCAAGAAAAGAAAAGGTGGCTTTATGCCTTGGATCTGTTAGCTGGAACATTGGCTTGAAGAAAGACCTGCAGGAACAGCAGCCTTTATGTTTCACTTGTCCTGATGAAAATGTCTGGAAAGCCTTCAGTGAAATAATAAACAAGCCTCCTAAAAATCTGCTGCTCCTCGCTGTGGAAACTCTGTTTCACCACTGAGCGCAGCAATGACATCATCAGACAGAAATACACTCCTGGGAAACTTTCTTCAGAGCTCATTCATCTCCAAGACCTTCAGTCAGGATAAGAAAGGAGGTCCCAAAGAAAACATATCATACTTCATGATCATTTAATAAAAATCATCCCCTGAGGAATGTTTCTGTTTACTTTCTGAATCAAACAGATGGATCAGAAACAGAAGATAAGTCCAGACCAGACCAATGTCTCCTCCGCCAGGAGATTCCTGCCAAGGTTCTTCTAGACAGACAAAAATCTGCATTTATGGATCAGCTTTATTAAAAAAACTTTCACTTCTTCAAAGTCCTGCAGAATGCATGAAAGATTTGATCTCTGCAAGGAAACACATCAAAGAGCAAACATGGTGCCTCTGCTGCTCCCATCTGGGCCTGGATGTCAACATTTGAACATCAAGCAAGGTTCTGGTGAAAAATTCTCCATCAAGTCCATCAGTGTCTCCATGGGTTCAATCCATGGCAGGTTGATAGCAGAAAATACAAATATGAAGTATAGTTTATTAGCTGTTCTCTGCAACAGCATTGACTTCATGGGTTAAATATAGAATATAGAAATAAAGAAATATGTAGAAAAACTTTAACTGCAAAAATCTTTTGATTATAAATAAAAACGAGAATTTTAAGTGATTTGACCTCAGAAGATCACGGCACCAAGTCAGCTGCATGTTGGCTTTTTACCTGAACAAGATCGTCTCGCATCAAACTCTGATTATCTTCTGCTGATCTAAAGGTTGGGTCATGCAGGTGACCAGTCCTCCTGGCCCAGGGGCTCATCTTGTAACCGGTGGGTTGCAGGTTCGAGCCCCCGCTCTGTCCGTCTCAGTTGTGTCCTTGGGCAAGACCCCTTGCCTTGCCTGCTGATGGTGGTCAGAGGGCCCGGTAGGGCCGATTGTATGGCAGCCTCACCTCTGTCAGTCTGCCTCAGACCAGCTCAACACTGTCAGTGGATGAATGGGTGGATGAATGATTGTAGTGTAAAGCTCTCTGGAGTCTTTGGACTTGATAAAGAGCTATTATACAAGTGTAGTCTTAGTGGTTGGGTCATGAAGATCACTGGTCCAGAGTCTCTCTCCAGCTCATTCTGCAAAGACAAAGCTGTCCTCAGGTCAGAACGGATATAAAATCCTTCCTCTGAAATTAACCAGTCCTGTACTGGACAGGACCTTCCAGAACAAGGAGGAACTGGCCTCACTTTCTTTCTAAAGCAGAACCGAGCTGTCCAACACCTGCTCATTTCAGTGGTCTGGATCCAGAACCTCGTTCTTTCTGTCAGGATCATTGGGATGGGATGAAACACTGAGTGTCTGGACCAGCTCCTTCTGGACCAGCAGCTGTTAGCAGGGCTGCTCTGGGTTTTTCAGATCATTATCTAATCCACCTCATCCCAACCTACAGACAGAGACTAAGAGCTTCCAAACCCAAGGTTCACACTGTTAAGAAGTGGACTGAGGAACCAAAGCAGATGCTACAGGCCTGCTTTGAATGCACAGACTGGACTGTTTTTGAAACCTCAGCCACTGACCTAAACCAACTAACTGATGTGGTGACATCATACATCAGTTTCTGTGAGGTTGTTGCTTCAAATCCCAGATGAGGCTTTCTGTGTGGAGTTGTCATGTTTTTCCCATGCATGTATTTGGGTGTGGTCCGGTTTCCTCCAACAGAAACATCCAGGTTAAAATTTGTCTCACTGATGACTTTTATCATACCGTCAGAACCTCATGCCAACACATGCCTGCAATTAACAGATAATCTGTGGTATAAATGATTCAACATCCAGAAATCTGGATCCTGATCTGGATCCTTTTAACACATCGCTGGTCCCCAGGATCTAACGTAGCGTCTCTGTTGTAGATATTTCTGTTAGACAGGCATCTTCTCACAACCTCAGCTCACGGTTCTTTAAATAAAAACAACAAAACAAAAAAAGTTAATTTCTTAGATTCATAGTTTCAGATATTTATCCAAACTCCAAAAATGTTCTGGTTCCTGTCATGTCTGATGAAGAGAAACTTCAGGGTTACCTCAAATAAAAGATCTCCTTGTTCCTCATTAACGTGACAGCTGGAGCTCCCAAGAAGCAGCTCCTGAGCTTCTAATATAAACTGTTGTTATAGGAGATGTAAGTTCTTCTGAAGGAGCTTTCATCCCATCTCATCCTGTCACTCAGTCAGTTTGTCTTCATGTTGTCTTCTGTTCTGCATTAAGAGAGAAATCTAGATGTTCCTGCTGATCATCTGACTATTTATGGTCTCTGAGCTGATCTGCTGTGAGATCCCAGCTGTCCCTGCTTGCAGATGACATTCCTCTGCCTATTTATGGCCTGATGCTACTTTTTTATGGCCTACCTCAGCCTGAAATGTTCCCTCCATGTATTCATCTCTGCAGTTCTCCTCTGCAAGTTCTGTCAGAACTTCAGACTGGTACCATTTTTATGAGACATCCTCTGGTGCTGTAAACTATCAGATGCCCGGCTTGTCTCTGTTGTTAGAGTTCCAACAGAAATGTTTTTTCTGAAGCTCATATTCTGCTAAATAATTTACTGGTTGCTTCCAGTTAGAAGGTCTGAACAGATTGACCAGAAGAAGGTTTGTCCAGAGGTCAGAAAGCAGAATCGTTCTTCCGTTTTCTTGATTATTCACATAACAAGATTTACAGAAATAAATAAAACAAGAAGCTTGTAATAAAAAGAGAAAAACTCCAGACAGTAAAACCACGTAAGAACGTTCCGTCTGTTTATTGGTCTGATGTGTCGGGCTGGAGGACCAGATGTAAATCCAGGAAGCAGATGTTGTGTTCTGAGCTGGTATAAACACGGACAATTTAATCATTTATTAATCTTTTTCTGGCTTTCGATTTAGACAAAACTTTCTGAGAAGTACAGCAACAGATTTTGAGGAGGTGTCTTGAAAGTGCCACTGCTTCATGCTTTAAGTAAAAGGTTTTATTAGTTTTCTTACTCTGCTGCTGCAACGTTCACCTGTATAGATGTGGAGACCCTGGAGAAGGGTAGGCAGGACAGGAGTGTGAAGAGGATCACAGAAATTCTGGGAATCTGGATCCAAACCTGGAACTGTTGCCTCTCCTGTGACTTTCTACAAGCAATGGAAAAGGGGCTCATGCTGAATAAACCCTGGGATGAAGGTGCTAGAGGATCTTCTTGGCCTGGTATAAATGGTGGACTATACTTCACACAGCGGCAGGAACATAAGTTACAGTACAAGTTTGATTAGTTTGATTCTTTGCAGTTTTTATCTGTGATCTACAGAAATAATAACTAGATGTTGGTACCTTCTGTATCTTCAGTCCTGCTGATGAACCTGTGGGTTTAAGGCGATCTGAACAACAACGAGCAAACGAAGATAATTAGCCTCAGCTCCTCCTGAAGAAGCTTTTCTCTCTCGTTAGCATTGAGGCAACATTTGATTATTTGTTGTCCAAAAGCAAACAGTATTATCTGAAATTGGCATCAGACTCACTGTTCCCAAGCAACCAGCTCAGAGTAAAGAATGCAGGGAAAATTAGATCATGGTGTTTGGTTGATGGATGGTTCCAGCACAGAATGATCACTGACCTCCTAAAGAACATCTGGAAATGATCTGAATAATTCTGCATCTCTTTTATCAGCACATGAAACTCTCCTCACATCTAACTTAAAATAGAATGGACCCGGTACTTTTATTCTCTTCTAAAAACAGAAAGAGGTCCACAAATTAGCTTCACTGGTTTACAGCCTCGTCTGATATGATAGAGCTGATATCTCCATCAGACACATGAATAAAGGAGCACAGGGTGCAAGTAATGAGGTAGGAACTGGTTACACATGTCTGTTTTCACGCTTTAAAATACTTCATTTCAATAAGATGGAAGACAAGCCTATAGTTGAACATGCTGTGCTTGAATGACCTCCATTCAAGCATAAAGTGTCTAAATTCTCCCTTTAAAGCTGAAAGTACTCCAGACCTCTCTAAACCAAAGACACATTTCAAGGCAGAGTTTGATTCTTTCATTTTCAGCTCTGTTGCGCAGACAGCCGAGTGTCTGCAGAGGTTACCCTCAGTCAGAGATAAGCCCATGAGGCTGCTGGGAAGTTACATTTCAGGTAAATCCAGGATCTGTAATTCAGTTAAAGTGATTTACAGCTGCAGGTCGTAGGTTTGATTCCCACCAGCTGCCTGAAAAGCTCCTTCTGTCCTCAGGCTAGAGGCACACTCTGCAGAGAGGAATGGAGACGTCGTAACAAGCTGACATGATGCTGTTTGCCGACCGGGTCCGACTGACACCTAGAACCTTTTCATGTCGTTTCGTTTCTTTGATGCGTTTTAAACGACGGACCATCCAGGGCTCTCAACACGTTTCACAAATAAAACATCTAGAAAACTGTAACCTGCTTCTGTGTTCAGCCTCCCTGAGTCAGAACCTTGTAGAACCACCTTTGGCTGCAGGTCTTCTGGGTTTGTCTCAACCGTCTTTGAACGTCTACAGACTGACAGGTTCTTCTTTGTTAAACAGCTCCAGCTCAGTCAGGTTGGATGGAGAACATCTGTGAATATCAGTTTAAGTCTTGCCACAGATTCTCAGTTGGATTTAGTCTGGACTTTGACTGGACCATGCTAAAATGAATCTGCTATTATCTGAACCATCTATTGTATCTCTGGCTGATGTTCAGGGAGGTTCTCCTGCTGGAAGGTGAACCTCCACCCCAGTCTCAGGTCTTCTGCAGCCTCTAACACATTTTACCCAGGATTGTCCTGGATTTAGCTCCATCTATCTTCCCATCATCACTGACCTGCATCCCTGTTCCTGGTGAAAAGCATCCCCACAGCATGATGCTGCCACCACCATGTGTGTGAAGTGGTGGGGTTTGTTGCCATATTTAACGTTTTGTAAGTAGACCAATGTTCAGTTTAGATCTTACCTGACCAGAAGACCTTCTTCCACTTGCTTGCCATTTGCCCTACATGGCTTGTGTCAAATTTTAAATTGGACTTCTTCTCTGCAGCTCCTCCAGAGTTACCATGGTCCTCTTCTCTGATCAAAGTTCTCCTTGTCAGGCCTGTCAACATTTGTTCACTAATGTTACCTAATGAACCTCTGAGGCGAGATCAATACTCCGTTACACACAGCTGGGCTCTGATGACTAATGACATGAGTTCTGGAGGTCAGGCCCTGGTTTGTATTTATGGAGACCAGAGAAAAGGGGACACGCCACACTTTTTAGATTTTTGTTTGTGAATAACAACATTGACAACAATCTATCGCTGTGTTGGTAATAATATCATAATGAAATACATTCAAGTTTGACTAAATGTGGAACAGTACAGTGGGTGTGATTACTTTTGCTAAACACTGCAGAGACATTGTGCAGGAGGCAATTTCCTGTAACAGTTGCTGTAAAAAGTGATTTTTTTCCATTAGGATTTAATTAAATGAAGCTGCTTGAACCTTTGATCAACCTGAGGCCCTCACCTGGAGGCATGATGTGTTTGGCCAACAGTGAAAGAATCCTGCTGTCTGTCACAGAGGAATCTGTAGATCTGAGCTCGCCTCAAATCAATCAAAACCAAATGAGCTGATCAGGAAATGAAGCGTCCCAAACATGACCAGAGAGCTCAAAGCTGGAGTCCTTCAGCAATGAACTGAAGTTTGTATTGATCTGCAGATAAATGCAGATGACAAAAAGAGAAGCGAGCAGAAATGTAATCCTTTAAAAGAGAAATTAGATGGAAGGAAGGAGCTGTTGGCAGGTCTTCTCTCTCCTGCAGCCAAACTCTGAGATGTTTCTCTGTTCAGGAATCCAAACGACTGTGATCCAGATAATAACTGCTCGCCAGTCTGCTCACACAACCACGTCTTCACAATCACAAGCAGCCCTTCACTGATAATGTTCGCTCACATTTAGAGAGCTGCCAAAATGATTTCACTTCTGCAAAGTCAGCATAAAATCAGCTTCTATATGACAGCAAACAAACATTAACTAAAGAGGAAAAACTTTCTTCCGGTGGAAAAAAAGTTTTATTATTTTATTCAAAGATTATTTGTGTTTTTGGGTGAAACTTTTTTTATCAGTGTGTGAATATTTGTTCATAATGATTGTAGTTTGAGGTATTTCCTAAATATTTAATCAGATTCACATAATTTTAGGCGTTAGGAGCCATAAACCAATTTATATTCTCTATTTCATAGATAGATTTTATTTTTCTAACCAAATAAGCAGTTAGATTTGCTTGGAACCACTTAAAATATAAAGATACAAAATATAAGGAGAGGAGGACTGAGTGAAGTTCACAGTAATAAACTTCTAGAGGTAGACCTAACCCTCTCAGTTAGATGTGGTGGAGCAGAAGCTCCATCTTCTTGTTCCTGAGTGATGGAGGAAGCAGCAGGAGAGTTACAGGGTGGAATCAGGGTTTCTTCTGCAGTAATGAAAATGTTGCTCTGGTCCATCATGGTGAGGAAGGATCTGAGCTGAAAGGTGAAGCTCAGGATGTTCTGCTCCATCTACCATCCAACTCTCACACATGGTCACCTGACCTTCCAAAATCCTCCTAAAATCCAGAACATGTCAGAACATCAGCTTCCTGGTTTTCTGAGCTTCAATCAGGAAATTGTTTTTTTTTTTATCTGTTTAGCGACTCTGCAGAACATTTCCAGTCTGATAATAAACTTTTTCCAGTGATGGAAACAGCTCAGATCATTTTGCTGGACCTCCTTTACGTAGGTTGCAGCAGAATGGTTATGAGTGATTCATACGTGTCCAGTCAGATTCATCACATCTGTAGATCATTTCATATATTTAATTAGAGCAGTTCAGTCGCTGCCCTCGTTTAATTCCTGCATGGCAGCCTGATCTTCTCAGGCTCCATCAGTCTTTTACACAGCGTCTGATAATTAAAGCAGCAGCGGATGTTAAGGCTCCCTGCTCAGTTAGCAGCTGTTGGAGCCCAGAGTGGAGCAGAAGTTCAGTTACTGCTGCTGCTGGAGCTGCTCAGGGGGAGTTTCATCAGCTCTGCTCCTCAAACTTCAGCTTCGTCTCCTCAGCTGCTGCAGCCTGAAGGTTCAACCACCAGAATCTGGCTTCTTGCTGCAGTAGAACCCTGGCAGCTGACCCACTCACTCTAATATGTTGTTATATTGTTCTTCTGAGTTGGGTTGTGCAGAGTAGTTTTGAAGCATCAGTATCTTCAGACACTCACCTGTAAAGCTTGTAGGCCTACCTGGGTCCACCAGGTCTTTCTGCAGATAACTGTCTACTGAGGAAGAAAACAACAGTATTTACAGCTTATTGCTTCTTTTCAAAAGCTAACTTCCTGTCCGCCATTTTGGAGGACAAGATATGGAGCGAGCCTCAGACATTACTAGATGCATCATGCATATCTCTGTGCTACTATAAGCTTTGGAAACTGGGACAAGATGTGAAAACCTGTTATTATAAGCAAGCCTTCATCAACCAGGGTGAGGAAACAAAGAAACACGACGATGAAGGAGATGTTGAAGGTTGTAGAGAAGAGCACCAGATGATTTACAGGATTTACATCTCTGCTGATCAGTTCGTACAACGTTAGGTCAGGTCTGTTACCGTTATTTCCCCTAATGGAAGCTAAAATGTTTTGATGTCATTCAGAAATAGTTCTGAACAGTGTTGAGAAAAGATGGTTGGACCATAGCAAGATGTCTTCTACAAGGGGCCGGACTAGTTAAAACATCAGTGTTTAACAGCCTGAACACAGACACACAGCTGGACCGTTTTACATCGTTCAGTTTGCAGAAGTTCTGGTCCATTTGTCCGGACAGAACCAGTAGAACTGGGCCAGATTTGTAGGCTTGCTCACACATAGTTTTTCAGCTCTATAAGCTAATCTTCTCTGGGACTGAGGTCAGGACCTTGTGATGGTTGGACGTTGTCCAATGGGAAGACCCACCGCTGCGCCAGCTGGGATGTTGGGATGGTGTTCTCAGGCTGGTAGGCTTCAACCCTTCCCTGCAAACGTAACAGAGGTCATTATGGGTCAGATCTTCAGCTTTAGACCACAGGACATGTTTCCAAACATTAAAGTCTGTGTCCCTGAGTGCAAACTGCGATCCGGCCATTTGTGTTGCTTATGGAAGGATGGCTTCTTCCTCGCTGAGTGGCCTTTCAGTCCATACTGCTACAGGACTCTTTTCATGGTGAATAATGACTTTCTTTCCAGTTTCAGCAGCTTCTTCACAAAGTCTTTAGCTTTTGTTCTGGGGTTGATTCACACATTTCTCACCAGAACCTGTTTGTCTCTGGGACACAGAACTCCTTCCTGAACAGCCAGAACTGGCCGGACGTTCCCATCACGATTATCCTTGCATATAATTATTTGAACAGATGAATGTGGAACCTTCATGCAACTGAAATTAGACCCCAGGTTGAACCAGACTTGTGGAGGTCCACAACCCTCGTCCTGATGTCTTACCTGATTTCTTCTGCATTTTCTATGATGTCACACAAGGATGTTTAAGGGTGTTGCCTTAAAATATATTCATACATGTCTCAATTTAACTCAATTATTGTAAATTAACCAAAATCAGAAGCTTGAAAAACCATGACATTTTCATGTGAACTTGCCAAATCATACTTAATATTAATTAATTAAGATTAAATTAATTAATAGTTAAACCTGCTGAGGTTAAGTTGCTTTGTTGCAGTAAGCTGATGGAAACATAAAGCAGCTAATGATGATTTAACTCCTAATTTTCAATATTTTCTTGCTGAAATATAATATTTTTAGTTCAAGTTATTCATTGTGATTCTTTATGATTCTTACAGCTTTACCATGAGCCAGAATACAAACAAGATAGAGACGATAAATAATGTGAATAGTGCAACAAATATCTGAGTTCAGATATACTGGATCCAATTCTCCCAGCCAGCTTTGGGTCATCCCGTCCCGTCCCATAAGGACAACCGTGGAGGATTTTAGGAAGGTTGAATCCAGTTAATAAAAACGACTTTGGTAAATGAATGTATTTATAAGTGGACTAATGTAATCCGTGTCCAGCTAAAAGAGGCTGAAAACATCTGTATTCAGCCATGTCTGCTGCTCGCAGAGCAGGAACAGAAGGTCAGAGAGACGAGGAGGACAGATAAGAACAGAGACACTTAAAAGCTGCAGAGGTGGGCATGAGGGCTGCATACCAATGAGGAGGCCCGCGGGTCCTGACAAAGCCGACCGAACCTGGTCAACAAGCTGCGTCTCTGCTATTCTCTCTGAAGCAGCTCAGACCCACAGAACACACTAATGATGGCGGCTTTGAGCTGAGCTGAACCTCTCCCCTGAAAACACCACGGGTCGTCTGATCCGCAGCGTCCCGGGGAGAAAGACGCAGCTTTGATCAGGAATGAAAAGCACCTACCCTCTACTACAGAACCTTAGCTTGTTAAGGTTCTGATTCGGCTAATTGGTCCTGGAAATGAAAAGGTCTGTTACCTTTCTTTAATCAAGAACAGACGGACGGACAAACAGGTCCAGTTCCAAAGAATCCAAATGAGTCCAAGTTTAATTCAGATTCACCATCAAGCACCTGGGGACAGTAGAAAGGAATGACTGCCTTTTAACAGAAAGGAACCAGCTGCAGAACCAAGCTCAGAACCAAGCAGTTCAACAAAGACACTCTGGGCCGGTGGCGTAGTTTATGGGATGGAAAACAAAGAGAGAGTTAATGGCAGCAACATCTGCATCAGTGGTCCACAGAATCACTGGGCCCAGTGCATCCAAGCAGATGCAGCATGTTGATCACTATGAGCCAATCAGCAAAGAGGAAATCAAATCAGCTGATGTCATTGGCTGCTGTTTATTGGGTCTGTTCTGGTCGTGTTGCAGTTTATTGAGTCTGCTTTTGTTCATGTTGCTGAATGTTCTACGTTTCCGTTTGGACAGTCTCTTCATGACCTTGTACCTCATGACCTTTGAACCCTGGACCCATTTTTATCAAGTTTGACCCGGTTCCGACTCTACTGAGCCAAGGAACATACCTTGAAAATTAGTTTGGTATTCTGAACAGGGACGTTGACAGTCAGGCTTGATGAACCCAAACTTTCCAGCCTTGTTCAGACCGAAGTCGTCTTTTCTCAGAGAGGTTCAGAGAGTTGGTTCTCCGGGTCGGGTCTCTGTAAACATCAGGTCTGTCTGTTTGTTTAATCTTGAGGGTTCTCTAAGTTCTGGACTCCCTCTCCCGGGGCACGCTGTCTTTTGTTTCTTCAGTCATGTTCATGTCGGTTCTCATTTATGGATTTTCTTCCCTTTAACTGAAGTTTCTTCAAATATCTGACGTATAAATCCTCCATCCATCCTCCCAGCTGCACAATAAGATAAAAGATTTAATTATAATGTGGTGAACCATGAATACTTGTTTATAAAAGTCCGGAGACTTTTACATTTAAAATAAAATAAAAACTGCGCCAATCTATGATGCTGACTTCATAAAGATTAAAGGTTAATGTTTTATAGTTCATATGTCATAAATACATCATGCATTTAAATTTAGCATGTTAACGGTTTTCAGTGTTATTTTCCTCACAGAAACAAACAGTAACAATAGGTTAAAGGTTAATATGCAGTCGCTGTAACATGCCCCGGGGTCCCTGAACGCATCGCCTCATATGGGAGCAGCAGATTTTTTTTTTAAAGGTGATCATATAAAAAAACTGAACCTGTTTTATAAAAAATCAAGAGCGGATTAGGTTTAAAAAGCAACACCTGCAGCCACACGTCAACGCCACGGTAAATTAAACTCAAAAAGAGAAGAAAGAGTTTGTTCTCTGCAGGAACATCAAGTCTCTGCATGCTTGCTTCCACAGAAATCACAGAGACGAAGTCAAAGAGAAACATGGACTGAAGAGCTGACAGTGGGTTTTAGATAACTTAAGTGTGCAATGTAAATGATCTGCAGTTTGTGGAGATGGGAACCTTGGGTCTGTTAAGTTTTATTTGCATTTTATTGCCAAAAGGTACAAAATTCACTCTCCATGTGTAGACAGCAATAAATAGAGAATAAGGTTTTTGTTTCTGCAGCTGGAGGACAAACTGTCTTCAGAAATGTTCCTTTGGTTCATGAAGCCTTTTCCTTGTAAAATGATTCCTGATGATGTGGAAATGATGAGACGAGTGTCTTTTTATGAGTTCTCTTGTTGCTTGACTTGTTCACCTGCAGGTTTGTTGTTTTTATTGGAGTAATTGGAGCGAGGCTCCGGCAGGGCGAAGAGCTCCTACCTCCAGGTCCTTGGTGAGCGAGTGGGTCTCAACATGCTGACTCTGCTGCAGGCGTCTGACTGTAGCTAACAAGCGTTGAAGGCTGTCAGAGCCTTGTTCTTCTCCGTGACATGGCTGTGGTATAATAGATGATGGATGTGTCGGTCAGAGCGGGCAGTAGCTTCAGGCTGCAGCTCAGACATCTGAAATATGTGAATCATTTTAGTTCCTAAGGGGGAGGGGAATTAAATAAGCAGGAGCTGAGGCAGGTCACCACCAACATGTGCTCAATACATTCTGTTCAGTCTGGACAACTGAAGAGCAAAGGAACATTCGTCAGGTCCAAAACCTGCTACCAGCACATAAACAGTGTCTGGAGGTTGTTAAGAAGCAGGAGGAAGTCCAGGGAAGACCAGAAATCTGAGAGCTGCATCTCCCTTCATCTGAACATCTACTGCATGCATCTACTGCTGCACGACTTTTCAGCTAAAAGCTTCACTAAGTCCTGATTTTAAAAGTGTGGCCACATTTAGAGATACCACAGTGGTTATTAAAAATGATTTATCCAATAGATTAATGAGGGAAATGATTGAATATCTCTACCGGACATTTTCATGAGAGCTTAATGTTTACGCCGATACCATCTTCATCAAAGCATTTATTAACTGGCCACTGGAAAGCTTCACTTTACTCAAAGCCTGCTCAAAAATACTTTAAAAAGACGAGAAAATCTGCTTGTGGGTTGATTCTGTCATCTTCACAAATGAAAGATTCATAAATTAGAATAAACTAAGATGAGAAAATATAGACATAGAACACCTAGCAACATGTAATCCAAGGTGGGAGCTAAAATAAACTAAGCTTAGGTAGGCTGAGGTATTATAAATAAAAAATATATTTTTATTAGTTTTAATATGCTAAACTGAGCTAAGGCAAGCCACAAAGTAGACTATATTAGCTAAGTTAAGGTAAGGTAGACTAAGCTAAATGAAACCAAAAGTGTGTATTGTTTGTTACAATATGGTTGTTTTTACTTCGTGGTCAGAATAAGATGGATCATCCCTGTTTGTTTCTGTGACATTTCTGTGAAATTAGGCTAAACTAAGCTAACATAAGGTAAGGCAAGTTTATTTAGGTTGAATCAAACTCTTTTACAGTAAGACAATCTAATATATTATGGGTTTGTAGGCTAAACTAAGTTGATGTAAAGAAGGTCCAAGTAGGTTAAACAAAGCTAATAATAATAAAATAATAATTAAATAATACGGTCGGATACACCGTAGACGGGTTGGCACAGAACACAAAAAACATCCTACTGAAACCAGTACCGGACTGAGAAGTTGTGAAACAACTTTCCAAAATCCAATAAAAAGAAACAAACACCCTGAAAGACCTTCTGAAAGCCTGGAGAACTTTCATAGAGACCACCACGAGAAACTCAGGCTGCTTGGTAGAAATTGTTGCTCTACAGGATGTTAAAAATATTTTCCCAAAGCCTAGAATGGTGTTCTGGTATCTTAACCTTATCTTAAGTAAATGCATTTAACGAAATTAGCTGATTTCAGACACCAGATCTCTAGTTCTGATCCTACATTTCATGCTTTTATTTCTTCTAATTTCAATGAATGTTCTAAGCCTGAGTTGTTCCAGTCCGTTCCTCCTCTGGGACAAACGTCTGTTGCTAACCCTCATCCTGGAAAGCTTGTTCTGTAATATTTTCTGGGATTACATGTTAGATTTCTTAGCTCCAGTCTAGATCTACAGAATGAAAGCTAAGCTCAGACAGAACCACCGTATTTAACTAGTTTCTATTTAGCTGTGTTTTACTCACTGTCCTCTTTGCTTTTCAGTCGATACTATGAAATATATTTACAGTTTTCATTTTTCATCATGAAAGATCTATATTTGATTGTTCATTTCTGCTGCCATAATTTGAAGAAAATGAACTTTATTCCTGCAGGTTTATATCAGGAAATGTTTGCAGGTTCTCAGCTGTGATATTTAGGTAAAAACCTGACATTTTAAGCTCATACTTACCTGTAGGAACTCATATAAAACACAGTTAATCTCTTTCCACAGTAACTCTGGATGTTTTTCCTCTAAGGAAACAATGTCGCTCAATCTTTTCTTTTTTTGTGTTTCTGCTGCTGTTTACCTGCAGAGTGATGAGTTAATTCCTCTCTAACCAGGTTAAACCCAGTTACGTGCTGCTTGGCCCAGTAAGGAGGCCAGCTGCTGCTGAAACACTTGGTGTGAACTTTATTTGCCTGTTTCTGTGGATTTACCATCTGTGGGATCGGCCCACGCTTCCAGTGACCTGACCTGAGGTCAGCCGCGTTGGCGTGATTCACATTGTGCACAAGCTGTGGTGAATACGAGCCTTTCAGCCCACAGCTCGAAGGTCCTACAGCCGGTGAAAATCACTCTATTGTTCCTGGAGCCTCAGCACAACAAGAGCTCTTATAAAGTGTTGATTTACTCTGCAGTCATTTCTGCAGCTGACCTCTGACCTGCTGCCAGAGGTGATAAATCACTCACTGTCACCCTCTGATTGTTTAATTCACAGGAGAAACTTCCTTTTCTCTCCATCAGCTTCCTTCCCGATCAGAGGTCAGAACTGGGACAGAACGTCTCGGGCAAACAAACTGAAGTATTTCTGAATAATTGAAAGTACTGAAGTATGATGTGATATTACTGCTGTGAACCGCTTTGAATTCCACCTGTCTTGAGGGCTGCATGTGACGAGTCCATGAAACCTGCTACAGAACTACAAGACTACAGAACTACAAGTCTAAAGAACTATAGAACTACAGAACTACAATACTATAGAACTACAGAACTACAAGCCTAAAGAACTATAGAACTACAGAACTACAATACTATAGAACTACAGAACTACAAGACTACAGAACTACAGAACTACAAGACTACAGAACTACAGAACTACAAGACTATAGAACTACAGAACTGCAAGACTACAGAACTACAGAACTACAAGACTACAGAACTACAGAACTACAAGACTACAGAACTACAAGACTATAGAACTACAGAACTACAAGACTACAGAACTACAAGACTACAGAACTACAGAACTACAGAACTACAGAACTACAAGACTACAGAACTACAGAACTACAAGACTACAGAACTACAGAACTACAAGATTACAGAACTACAAGACTATAGAACTACAGAACTACAAGACTACAGAACTACAAGACTACAGAACTACAGAACTACAAAACTACAGAACTACAAGACTACAGAACTACAAGACTATAGAACTACAGAACTGCAAGACTAGAGAACTACAAGACTATAGAACTACAGAACTACAAGACTACAGAACTACAAGACTACAGAACTACAAGACTATAGAACTACATAACTACAAGACTACAGAACTACAAGACTACAGAACTACAGAACTACAAGACTACAGAACTACAAGACTACAGAACTACAAGACTATAGAACTACAGAACTACAAGACTACAGAACTACAAGCCTACAAGACTACAGAACTACAGAACCACAGAACTACAGAACGCACCAAGACCACAAACAGGAAGAGAATTACTGCAGAACATGAAACTCCTCACTGAAAACTTTATTAGGTGCTCTTTGGTGGTACCCAGTTGGACCCCTTCAGAACTGCCTTAGTTCCACATGTTAAAGATTCACCACAGTGTCTGGACCGTTCCTCAGAGATTCTGTTCCACCACATCTAAAGGTTCTCTGTGGGACTGAGATCTTCTGATGGTGGAGACCTCTGGAGTTCAGCATTGTTGAAGAAACTAGTTTCAGATGATCAGTCAGAGGTTTGTGATGTGGAGCATTATTCTGCTGAGGGAACCATGAGAGGATGGGTCCATTGTAGTCATAAAGGGATGGAGATGGTCAGCAACAATACTCAGGTTGGCTGTTGGGTTAGGTGATGCTCAGTTGGTACCCAAGGGCTCAGAGTGATCCAAGAACATGTCCCCACACCATGATACCACCAGTCTGGACCACTGATACAAGGCAGGATGGATCCAAGCTTCTATGTTGTTTCCACCCAGTTCTGACCCGACCATCTAAATATTGGAGACTCATTGGACCAGTAAATGTTTTTCCAACCGGTTCTGGTCCAGTTCTGGTGAGTCTGTGAGTTTTACCCTCAGTTCCCTGTTAGCAGACAGGAGAGGCACCTGCTGTGATCTTCTGCTGCTGTAGCTCATCTGTTCCAAGGTTCCACATGTTCTGCATTGATAGAGGCTGTTCTGCAGACCTTGGTTGTAAGGAGCAGTTATCAAGTGGAACCAGTCGGCCCATTCTCCTCTGACCTCTGACCTCAACTAACTTCATCCACACAGCTGCTGCTCACTGGACATTTTCTCTTTTTCAGAGAGAAGGTTGTCGGTGAAAATCCCAGTCGGTTTTAAAACACAGACCAGCCGGTCTGGTACCAACAACCATGCTACACACAAGGTCACTTAAATCCCCTTTCTTCCTCATTCTGAGGCTCAGTTTGACCTTTAGCAACTCGTCTTCACCACGTCTAGTTGAATAAATGCATGGAGGTGCTGCCCTACGATTGGCTGATCCAGTATTTATGTTAATAAGTAATTGAACAGGTGTAGCTAATAAAGTGGCTGTTGATGCAGTCTATGATTATCATTAATAAACATTGTTTTAAAAGAAAGTTGAGAGATTCCAGCAGTTCAGGACTGATGTTTCTAGATGATCTTCATCTAGAATCAGTTTTCTTTAAGCAAAATCCTCTTTTTCATTCTTTAGTTTCCACTTAAATGTTCCAGGCTGACACAAAACTTTCACCAGCTCAGAAAGAAGCTCTTCGGTGGTTTTCTAAATGAAACGCTTGGTCGGTCAAAGCCTCTGTGCTCAGTCAGCAAACACAGGAATGTCATTAAGGCGTTTTAATGTTCCTCCACTGTTCGGCTTCAAGGAATGTAGAGCTGAGCAACAAAGGCCTCCTTTCTTCTTTAACAAGACCTACTGAGGTGTCTCGCTTTCTCCAACTTCACAGGAAAAGACTCTGATCAGTTCTGCTGGGAAGGTAAAAGAGACAGGATGAAGGGAGAGACTCCACAGGAGAACCGAGGAAGGAGAAGAAGGAGACAACAGTGCAGTAATAAAAGAACTGGTTCTGATATGATCCATTTTCTTGGTGTTGTCCAGGACTCTGCAGTTTTTCTGAGTCCGGTTTTAGTCTGGCAACGTCTTTCCAGGCTTATTTATTGATCGACTTTATTTGGTTGTTAAAAACGATGATGACACCTGGAATCTTCTCTTGCTCTGTGGTTTTTAGCCCATAACTTTTATTTAAGGGAACAAAACAATGATTTCTGTCTTTTCTGCACTGAGTTGAAGGAAATTCTGGCCCATCCACTCACTGATACCATGGACCGACTGAAGACAAGCAGGGATGAAGAACAGATGGAAAGAAAGAAAAGAAGGAAATAGACACAATGAAAATATGAAAATAGAAAGAAAAGAGGAAGAAACAAATGGAGCAATAAAGGCAGAAGGAAAAACGGACAGAAAGGTTTGCATCGGAAAACACAAAAAATACGATTTTAAATAACTTCTGAACTCAGAAACATATTCCAGCTGAGGTTAATGTGAAACAAGATAAAGAAACTGCAGGAAAATCTGAAGTTTAAATGAAAATGAAAACTGTGAGTGAAATGTAAAACCTTCCCTCTGTGGTCACGTCTCTGCCTGGAAGATAAACCCAGAGTTAATTAACAGACTCTAATGTTTCAGTCTGCAGCTCATTTCTTCCTGCTATCGACTCGAGCTCCAAAGGAAAACTCTCCGGCTCCCCTCACTCTTTCCTGCTCGGAAATTCTGCAGCAGCAGAGACGAAATCCAGCAAATCCTAATGAAAAACCCTCGGTGCTGTTCACCAGGTGTCCGACCCACTCTGAGAAACAAGCTGCAAACACCTGATGATGCAGGAGCTGCAAACATCAATCCCAACAGACCAGTTTTCCACCCGTTAAGTTTTAATCCATGCAGCCATCCTGAATATTTCCAGCACACATCCGTAAAGAGCAGCTGGTCGTCTTCAGACCAGTGGTGGGAGCGTCTGCCGGCTGGGAGGAAGCAGCTGCTTGCTGTGAACTGATGGGACCCAGAAGAAACCTGGCGCGATGGAAACAGACATCCAGGTGTCCAAGAAATCATCGTCCTCTTCTCCAAGGAGTTCCCAGTAGAAACACACCATAGACTGTTGCTATGACAACAGCATAAAGGTCAAATTAGATGCCTAACTAAGAGTTTGAACTAAAGGACGTTCAGAGCTGAGTGTTTTCACAGTACAGCTGAGTCAGCAGCTGCCTCTCTGTTGCAGCTGGTAAAAAACGGACTCCTTAGAGTCAATCCCTCAACACTGGGAGTTAATCAGTTTACTCAGAGTAAAAACGGAGAGGATGAGGGATGGATCTGAAGGTTGGTCTCCTCCAGGAAGAGACCCGCTACAGGAGGTCCATCATGACTCAGAGAAGGAAGCAGAGTCAGGGAGAAATGAAAGAAGCTAATAATGGGAATCAGTTGAAGAAGTAATGCTGCAAAATATTCTAAAATCATCTCAGTTGGGCTGATTAATGGCCCATATTTTGATATTTGTAACCCAAAGATGAAGATGAGTGAGATGAAGAGGGAATGAGTAGGATGAGTGGGATGTGAGCAACGATTTGTCTCCAAAAATAGTTGAATTCTGTGTGTTTTTGCTGTGATGAATTATAAGTCATCCCAGGCAGGCAGCAGCTGCAGTAAAGCGGCAGTAAAGCTGCAGTAAAGCGGCAGTAAAGCTGCAGTAAAGTTGCAGTAAAGCTGCAGTAAAGTTGCGGTAAAGCTGCGGTAAAGTTGCAGTAAAGCTGCAGTAAAGTTGCAGTAAAGTTGCAGTAAAGCTGCAGTAAAGTTGCAGTAAAGCTGCAGTAAAGAGGCAGTAAAGCTGCGGTAACGTTGCGGTAAAGCTGCGGTATAGTTGCAGTAAAGTTGCAGTAAAGCTGCAGTAAAGTTGCAGTAAAGAGGCAGTAAAGAGGCAGTAAAGCTGCAGTAAAGCTGCAGTAAAGAGGCAGTAAAGCTGCAGTAAAGCTGCTGTAAAGAGTCAGTAAAGAGGCAGTAAAGTTGCAGTAAAGCTGCAGTAAAGAGGCAGTAAAGCTGCTGTAAAGAGTCAGTAAAGAGGCAGTAAAGCTGCAGTAAAGCTGCAGTAAAGAGGCAGTAAAGCTGCAGTAAAGCTGCAGTAAAGAGGCAGTAAAGCTGCAGTAAAGCTGCAGTAAAGAGGCAGTAAAGCTGCAGTAAAGCTGCTGTAAAGAGGCAGTAAAGCTGCAGTAAAGCCACAGTAAAGCTGCGGTGGTGAAATCTCCCTCAGGAATGGAGCCTTTGAAGGAGCAGAAACACACATTTACCTCCGACTGCGATGACAGACAGCAGGAACTATCAGGGACTATAACAGGAGGCGGGGGGACGATAACCACAGGGTCTCCTCTGACTCTCAACAGGTCCCCTCCCCAAACCCGTTGAGTCCATCAGCGCACGCGGGTCTGGGAGGAGATCACCAAATTTTCCAGATTTTAACTATCCAAAGAAGAGCGCAAAGACAGTTCAAGGATGCAGGTGATGAGAATAACAATGAAAGGCTGAAATATACTGAAGATTATTAAACAGCATCATTTTACAACAAAACAAACTAAATCTGTGACTTTTTTATCAAGATTTTGCTGTTAATGAATAAAAACTGTGGGAATAAAGAGATTATGGACTAAATGTCCAATATGTTTCTAAATGATGTTATTAGTTTCTGTAGGTTCTGTTTTAAAACTTGTTTCCAGCTGATAAAGGAGACAGGAAGTAGGAATCCTTCACATCCTGTCACCACCGATCTACAAATAGAATAAACACAGGAATAAAAACAGCTCAAACTGATAAACAATAAAAACATAAAGTATTTCTGAAGGATGAGTTTTTATTCTTTTAGACCGGTAGAAAATGTTCGCAAAGTACTTAAATATGAAAACTTATTTTAATGTTATTGTCATGGAGTGACCCAAACAGTCAGATAAATAATATGCAACAGAGACAAACAACCAATGACAACACAGTTATTTTTATTTGGTTCCATCAGGCCGGATTAGAGGGTTCTGTTTCTCTGTGTTGTACTCTGCAGGGAACGCAATGATTCTGATGGTTCTTTAGTTATTTGATGTTGAAATGAAGGGTCACCAAGTATGTCTGTTTTCATCTTAGCTGAGGTGTCTTTCCAGGGCAGCGCAGCAAACCAGAGCAGGAGGCCTCCAGAGCCTGGATGTGGGACGTTCCATTTGTGAAGTACTGCCTAGGGGTGTTTGTTTGGGCCATACCATTTAATAAAGATGCATATGGAACCAAACATCCTAATTCCATTCTAGTTGCATTAATTGATCTGCATATCAATAAATAAACTATTTGTACATTTGCTAAGGTGGATGAGCACCAATTAATGATGGTTTGTCCTAAAGGAGGAGCCTCCAGGATACAGCCCAGAGTAGAAGCTCCCTACCGAGGCACAATGTCAGGGCCCGGTGCTCCATAGTCAGGGGCCCGGTGCGCCATAGTCAGGGACCCGGTACTCCATAGTTAGGGGCCCGGTGCACCATAGTCAGGGGCCCGGTGCTCCTGATTTGAAGATTTTTGGATTTCTTTTTCTTCTGAGTTTTTTTGTTGCTGCAAATTTTTTTTGCCAACCATTTCCGGCACAATGCGCTTCCACCGGCTGGGGGTAAAAAGAAACACAGGAATAAAAAAGATGTTCATGAGGTTCTTCCAGAGGGCTCTGTATGCAGGACACAGGTCACCAACAGAGGCTATTATAAGTATTCACACCTATGAACCTTTCTGCATGTTGTTACCACCATAAACCTCACCGTATTTTACTGGGATCTTATGGGACAGAACAATGAACTGTTTCATAGTTTTCACATTTTTGTTACAGAGTGAAATCTGTTTATGTATCTTACCCTGAGCAGTACTCTGATTCCCCTGAATAAAATCCACCTCAATCACCTGCCTTCAGAAACCACCTGATGATTAATTATAGCTCACCTGTGGCTAAATGGATCTAACCGCAGATGTTCTGAGGTTTGTTAGAGAACATCATGAAGACCAAGGAACACAGCAGACTGCTCAGGGAGAAAGATGTGGAGACGTTTAGAGCAGGGTTAGGTTAGCTGCACTACTCAGGTAGGATAATGAGTCCGCAGGACAAATCAGTCTGCACTCTCATAGAGGTTCACCTTCCAGCAGGACAACCACCCTAAACATCCAGCCAGAGCTATTGTGGGCTGGATTAGACCAGGGGGGTCCAACTTCAGTCCTGCAGAGCCACCATCCTGTAACCTTTAGATGAGATCAAGGGGCTGAATTCCCTCATCAGTTCTGCAGAGACCTTTTAACCCTGGAGACCCTGGTTCATTCATCTGGTTCCGGTGTGTTGGAGAAGGGATGCATCTAAAAGCTGCAGGACAGTAGCTCTGAGGTCTGGACTTGGACACCATGAGTCATCATCCTTCAACCCTCGTTTATGGGGTGTAAATACTTTTGCAAAGCCATGTATGGATTTTATGGTTGTTACAGAACAGCAGGTCATTAAATGTGTGGGATAATAATGGGTCATACTGAGCGTCTCTGTTCAGCCCAGATCAATATGTTGAAAACTGGACTTTTCTTCAGAACATCTGATCCATCCAGGTTTATCTGAAGCAGAAAGGTTAGTGAGGCTTGGTTAACCCTCATTTCATCAATCTTAACGTTACAGTTTGGTCTTTGGCACCATTTTACCATGTAGGTGAAGTTATTAAATGGACTGAAAGAGGAGATGTGTATTTATCACAGATGAGCAGGAAACGTTTCTGTAACTTGTTAAATGAATATTTATATCAGTTAGACTGGTGTTGATGTTCAAGACCAGAAAATTATCTTCAACAAAGTTCCTTCTTATTCATTCTCAGAAGTTCATGAAACAGCAGCTGACTGTGGACTATCAGATCAGATCCAGACGGCTGAATCTGTCCGTGTTTGTAGATTTATCTCCTCATGAAACAAAGGAAACACATTATCTAAAGTTCCCCCTTCAACCAATCAGCCGTGCGATGCTGAAAGATGAAGGAGCGCTTGTCATCTCTCGGCTGTCGTCGGCTTTTATCTGCATCTCATAACGATTAACTTGTCTGCATACCTGCCTCACCTGTCTGCTGCACTTCCTGCCTCTTTAAGCATGACTCATGTTTCCTTCAGGGTTCATCTGACCTGAAGCATTTAAACACTGAAACTTCTTCTCCAGTTCGGCAGCAGAAGTCTCTTTAGAAATCATATCTATTTCGACCTCCAGCCTGAGCTGAACTCTATTATTTAAACCCTCTCCTTATTAAAGGTTCCCAGACGGAGCAAAGCAGCAGCAGCAGGTTTGCTGGTTTAACGTCTCTGAGCTCCTCGCTGACGGATGTTTGTGTAGGAATGTGGGCAGAACCAAGATTATCCCAGTAATCCCTGAACAGAACAAGGATGATCCCCGTCCTTCACACCTCTGGACCCTGAGCTGCTCAGACGTGTACCGTGTGCTGATCCGTGTGCTCACTCAGTCACAGGACCTTCATCTGCAGGTGTTCACTGGTTCACAGCTGAGGAAACGTTGGGAAGATGTTTGAAAGTGAAGAAAGACAAGCAGTTTTATGTTCTGCTTGACTGAAATACCAACGAAGGAAATTCTAAAAAATAAACCGATTTAGTCATTTGGGTTTCAGCCTCCTTTTTAGACTGGATCCTAGTTTGGAAAATGAAATCCAGCTCTAACGTTCTCCATCCTTCTCTCCACAGTGTGTGGAGTTCAGCGAGGGCTCAGTGACTGGAGACATGTGTGAGGACCTCTGTGTCCACGGCCTGGTCGAGTATAAGCGCTGCCTCTACTACGAGAACGGGAAGAAGGTGATCGAGGCTCGCTGGAGAGGAAGCCCCATCATCCTCAAATCCAAGCTGGAGAACTTCTCCTCCTACGAGCCCCTGGGGATCCTGGACTACCAGGTGACATCTGTGATGCACAAAATATTTGTCCCATTTTGTCAAGCTGGAACCACAAGCCTCGGTGTATTTTATTACCAAACCACTTTATTTCTAAAGCACTTTAAGAAGAACAAACCAGCTGACCAAAGTGCTGCACAAAACTAAACGACAGAACGGGAATAAAACAACTATAAGAAAATACGTAGGAGCTATAGAAACCTAAGACATTATAAGTAGAAAAAGTACATTAAGAAAGTGATACTAACTCACTCTGGGTTAAACCCCAAAGAGAAAAAATGTTTTTAAAAGCAGCAAGAGATGGAGCCTGCCTGACCTTCAGCAGCATCTCAATGAACAATTTAGGAGCCAAACCTGCAACGTCCTTGTCTCCTCTGGATTTACAAACTGTCTTTGGGACTAACTAAAGCATCTGATCACATGATCTAAGAACATGCTAAGACAAATTAGATTTAAATCCCTTTAAAATGCATCCAGAACTGAACAGGAAGCCAGTGAAGGGACATTAAAACCAGAGTTATATGCTCTTGTTTAGGTGTACCAGTTACAAATAACGCAGCAACATTTTGTACCCGCTGTAGGCGGGAGAGGGAGGATTGGCTAACTCCAATCAAAAGAAAGTTACAATAATCCAGGTATGAGGTAATAAAAGCATGGATCGCGTCCCCAGGTGGTGTCTAGGAAGGAGGGGCTTAGTTGTTGACAGCCGCCTCAACTGAAAGACCGAGGACTTAACTGTTTTAAAGGAAAGTAGACTTGACAGTCATCAGCATATAAATGAAATGACACGCCATGCTTTCTGAAAACAGAACAAAGTGGAAACAAATAAAGCAAGAACAGGAGAGGGCCAAGAATAGAGCCCTGTGTCATGATTTTAACAGCCGACTTAACCCACATGCAGAGACACTCAGAGAACAAGATCAGTTAAAGACGTTTTATTGAAAACTCGGTCAGGAACAAACAGAAGCGGCGAGCCTAATCTCCGTCACTGAAAAACACAATAGGTAAAGATTAGAGACTGAACCTCAGAAGGTGGCCTGACAGTAACGTTTTCTTACTGGAGAAATCGTGGAAGAGGAGAGAGTCAAGGAGAGGGATCGTGTCAGGAGAGGAGCACAGTCTGCCAGGTTCAGTTCAAATCCAGGAAGAGTCTGCACCACAAACGGAGGACTGGAACAGGTCAGCCAGAGATCGCACCTGGAACAGGTAACAGGAGGAAGTCAATGTTTTTTCAGAAAAATCTTCAATCATTTCTTTCACAGCAATTTGCAAGGAAAAAGGTTTTCAGAGCTGGCCAGAAGATTACCACGGAGGGCAAAACACTCAGGCAACGAAGTGCTGGCAATCCATCCTCTTTATGCCTCCCAGCTGATGAATCGATGCGCAACACCTGTCGTCTCAGGCACTCTCCTGCTGGCAGCACCTAGTGTTGGAATAGTGTTAGTAGCAGGCAGCAGATGACTCCAGATCCGGACACCCTGAGGTACTCCCCAGGGAGGGCAGCAGAAGCAGAGGTAAAATCATCCATCACAGGATTTTAACCGATGGACCAAAACACACTAGAGGAAGGAAATGAGTTAAAGCTTCAATCTGAAAGGTCTAAGCCCATTTTAGAAAGCCAATCTAAGTCAGTACTGTAGATTCACCATTGTCTCTACCAGCATCGGACATCTACAGACTGAAAGATTTTTGGCCCCTCTTCACTGTGAAACGGCTCAAGTGCTGTCAGATTGGATGAAGAACATCTGTCAGCAACGCTTCTCTGGACTTTGACTAGGCCATTTTAACAAATAACTATGCTTTGTTCTAAACCATTGTCCTGCTGGAAGGTGAACCTCCACCCCAGTCTTGAACAGGTTTTCATCCAGGATTGTCCTGGATTAATCTCCATCCATCTTTCCATCAACTCTGACCAGTTTCCCTCCAGAGGTGCCGTGGCCTCCTGGCTGCGTCTCTGAGTAATGCTGTCATTGCGTAGTTATCATCTGAGTTTTATTTAGGGGTACTACAGTACAGGGAACTGAGTACAAATGCATGTCATACATTTCAGAGTTTCTATGTGAAAGGTTTCAAAAATCATTCATGATGGTTTTTTTTTGTATTAAAAATCACAATAAAACACATTAAAGTTTCTGGTTTAATGCGACAACATGTGTGAAGGAATAATTTTGCCAAGCAGCACATTTCCATGCAGGAATATTTGGAATTTCAAATAAATCCCATTTTGTCTGTTCAGCAGGAAGCAGGAGAGGAGCTGTCTGCTCTTGATGTAGTTTTTTACGCCACTATGGAGGTGAGTCGTCTCAGCTGAATTATCATGTTTGATTTCTGACAAACTGAACAGTTTTCCTTCTTCTGAGCACAGGTACGAAACTCCCTGGGTCTGTCTGAGGATGGTGAGGATGAAGAAGGAGGAGGAAACAACAGCTCGGTATCCAGACTATGGGGGAAGAAGCTGAAAATCCCAGAGAGGAGTTACTCCAGAGCAGAGCTGGGCTCTCTGTGGTCGCTGCTTCAGCAGGAGGAGTACACCTTTCTCAGGTAGAAAGCAGTTTGACAGGTGGGGTTAACCTGTAGCGAAGGTTGGTCATTTTGCTACATCATTTGACACCTTTGCAGTTTTGGTTGTTTGGTAGCAAATGTGTCTTCTGACCCGGGACATTTAGTAGAACCATTCAATATATCATCTAGTTCTCTTCTGTCGGCCCAAACCTTCACGTTTTCCTCCTCGTTATGATAAAAATATCTGGTTTGGATTGAAAATTTGGAATATTTAAATGATTTGTTTCTAGCTCTTAAATGGCTGAAAAGCTGACAGCCATGTGTTACAGACGTACACTGAAAAGCAGCTTTTTATACTAGGAGCAGCACAGGACAGTTCATTTTATGCAAAAACAGCACCACAGTCCATTTTAGCTTGGATGAATCATGTTGTGGGTCGTAAGGAATTACATTTGCATATCTTTCTCCCATAAATTTGGGTCATAATGTTTTGCATAGATTGTACACATGCAATTCAATTTGCACCTGGTTTGTTGATCCGGCAGGGCTGCCCTTTGTCACCGGTCCTGTTCATAACTTTTATGGACAGGATTTCTAGGCGCAGCCAAGGGCCAGAGGGGGTCTGGTTTGGGGACCAGAGGATTTCGTCTCTTCTTTTTGCAGA
>JAHUTJ010032897.1:0-56029 GCA_036250325.1 Characodon lateralis
GCTACACTTTCTTAGCTCTAGTGAGGATGCGGGCAGCAGCATTCTGGATCAACTGCAGCTGTCTGATCGACGTTTTAGGCAGACCTGTGAAGACACTGTTGCAGTAATCAATTCTACTAAAGATGAACGCATGAATTAGTTTTTCAAGGTCCTGCTGAGACATTAGTCCTTTAATCCTGGAGATGTTCTTTCGGTGATAGAAGGCTGACCTTGTTACTATCTTTATGTGCCTCTGAAGGTTCAGGTCTGAGTCCATCACTACACCCAGGTTTCGAGCCTGATTGGTGGTTTCTAGCTGTATTAACTGAAGCTGTGTTCTAACTTTTAAACGCTCTTCCTTTGGTCCAAAGATTATTACTTCAGTTTTGTTTTGATTCAGCTGAAGAAAATTTTGGCCCATCCATGCATTGATTTCTTCTAAACTTTTGCCCAGCGCTTGAATGGGTTCATAGTCACCTGGTGACATCGTAACGTATAGCTGTGTGTCGTCTGCATAGTTATGATAACTTACGTTGTTGATATTAAAATCTGGGTTAGGGGGAGCATGTAGATATTGAATAGGAGGGGCCCTAAGATGGATTCTTGGTGAACGTCACATGTGATTTTTGTGGTCTTTGATGTAAAGTTACCTACTGACACAAAAAAGTCCCTGTCCTTCAAGTAGGATTTAAACCAATTGAGTGCTGTACCAGAAAGGCCGACCCAGTTTTCCAGGCGCTCTAATAAAATGGAGTGATCAACAGTGTCGAATGCTGCACTAAGGTCCAATAATACCAGCACTGTGGTTCTTCCACAGTCTGCATTTATACGGATGTCATTGAACACCTTGACAAGAGTAGACTCTGTACTGTGGTGAGCAGTGTGATGAGCCTGACTGGAAGACATCGAAGCAGTTGGTCATTGTTTGGAAGTTGATTAACTGCTGAAAGAGATGATCTTACTGATGAAGGGAAGGTTTGAGACTGGCCTGTAGTTCTGTAGTAGCAGCTTGTCCAAGTTGCTCTTTTTCAATAGTGGTTTGATAAGAGGCCTGGGGGAAAACACCTGACATAAGTGGAATGGAGTCGATGGTCGGCCAGATGGTTTGCTTGCCACCCTGAATATAATGTTTGAATGTAAACCCTCTAAATATTCCACCTCCCAAGCCAAGGTGGCAATTTCTTCACAGGCCATGCCCAAGAGTGGGTAGCAGCCCTCTATAATTCCAAATCATCTGCCTGCAATGATTACACTAGCTTTGTGGGGAAATAAATAAAAAAAAACCTTTGTTCCTCCTAGTGGTGAAGTGGAGGTTGAGACTCTGTTGCTTTATTACGTCAAGGAGATTGACCAGTATGCCATTTTGATTCTGATTTTTGGACTCTAGCAGCTAAACTAAGCTGGGCAGACTCAGCTCTCCGCTCCATCTGTATAGAAGGTTTGGCGGATTATATCCGCAATGAAATGAACGGCCGCAAAACACCCAAGACTCTGGATGAGATAATCAACCTGGCTCTCAAGATAGATCAACGTATCCTATCACAACCTCATTCTGCTCCTCACACCTTGAAGTCCTACCAATACCAATGTTCTACAGCTCCCCCCTCTCCTCCCGTCTCTGGTGGAGCATCAGCTAACTTTAGCACACAGCCAGCAAAGGAGTCATTGCAACTAGGATGGTTGTCCGAAGAGGTGCGAGAATGGCGCTGGCATAAAGGCCTGTGTGCCTACTGTGTGTCAGCCAAACATTGGTCGGACATGTCCCCTGCAAAGCCAGGTAGACCTTGGGGGAATCCTACCTGGCACCACTCCTCCCATCGACCCCTCCCATTTTTTGCTTCAGGTGGTTCTTCATCAGGAACACAAACAATTTTCCATTGAGACTCTTGGATACTGGTGCGGCTGAGAAGTTCATAGATCAGACTCTAATCTCTCAAATGTGTATTCATCTGTTCTCGGTAAATTGTTTCATCCCTGTTACTTCTATCAATGGGCACCCTTTCCAGTTCTACCCCATCCAACACCAGACCCAGCCCATACAAATATCCATAGCGGACCATGTGGAGGAGATCCAGTTTCTCGTTGTTTCGGCTGGTTCCTCCAGTCTCTATCCTTGGTTCTTCAGACACCACCCCCACTTCTCCTGGTCTTCCTGTCAAATCGTAAATTGGGGTCCCAACTGGAACTGGAACACTGGAACCTTCTTCTGGGCCAGGCTGAGGTTGAATAGGTGCTGCAGAATCCCACAGAGCTGCTCTGCACAGGCCTTCAGGACTCTAGGGCTGACACGTTCAGGACCTGCAGCTTTTATGCCGGTTCAGTCTTTCCAGTTGTCTCTTCTTGAGACACACAGGTGGAAGGGGGAGGCAAAGGCAGATATACACTCACCGGCCACTTTATTAGGTACACCTGTCCAACTGCTCGTTAACGCAAATTTCTAATCAGCCAATCACATGGCAGCAACTCAATGCATTTAGGCATGTGGGAATGGTCAAGACGATCTGCTGCAGTTCAAACCAAGCATCAGAATGGGGAAGAAATGTGATTTAAGTGACTTTGAACATGGCTTGGTTGTTGGTGTCAGACAGGCTGGTCTGAGTATTTTAAAAACTGTTGATCCTCTGGGATTTTCACACACTACCATCTCTATGGTTTACAGAGAATGGTCGGAAACAGAGCAAACATCCAGTGAGCAGCAGTTCTGTGGGCGCAAATGCCGTGTTGATGCCAGAGGTCAGAGGAGAATGGCCAGACTGGTTCGAGCTGATAGAAAGGCAACAGTAACTCAAATAACCACTTGTTACAACCAAGGCATGCAGAAAAGCATCTCTGAATNAGCAGTTCTGTGGGCGCAAATGCCTTGTTGATGCCAGAGGTCAGAGGAGAATGGCCAGACTGGTTCGAGCTGATAGAAAGGCAACAGTAACTCAAATAACCACTTGTTACAACCAAGGCATGCAGAAAAGCATCTCTGAATGCACAACACGGTGAACCTTGAGGCGGATGGGTTACAGCAGCAGAAGACCACACCAGGTGCCTCTCCTGTCAGCTAAGAACAGGAAACTGAGGCTACAATTTGCACAGGCTCACCAAAATTGGACAATAGAAGATTGGAAAAACGTTGCCTGGTCTGATGAGTCTCGATTTCTGCTGCAACATTCGGATGGTAGGGTCAGAATTTGGCGTCAACAACATGAAAGCATGGATCCATCCCACCTTGTATCAATGATTCAGGCTGGTGGTGGTGGTGTTATGGTGTGTGGGATATTTTCTTGGTACACTTTGGGCCCCTCAGTAGCAATTGAACATCGTGTCAACGCCACAGCCTACCTGAGTATTTTTGCTGACCATGTCCATCGCTTTATGACCACAGTGTACCCATCTTCTCATGGTTACTTCCAGGAGGATAACATGCCATGTCATAAAGCACGAATCATCTCAGACTGGCTTCTTGAACATGACAATGAGTTTACTGTACTCAAATGGCCTCCACAGTCACCAGATCTCAATCCAATAGAGCACCTTTGGCATGTGGTGGAACGGGAAATTCGCATCATGGATGTGCTGCTGACAAATCTGCAGCATTTATGTAATGCTATCATGTCAATATGGACCAAACTTTCTGAGGAATGTTTCCAGTATCTTGTTGAATCTATGCCACAAAGGATTAAGGCAGTTCTGAAGGCAAAAGGGGTCCAAAAACGGTACTGGCAAGGTGTACCTAATAAAGTGGCCAGTGAGTGTATATAGGAAAAATTATTTTTTGTATTTATTCAGGTTTTCTTTATCTAATATTAAAATTTGTTTGATGATCATAAAACGTATGACACGAAAAAGCAAAACAGAAAAAAACTAATGGGGCAAATACCTTTTTACAGCGCTGTAGTCAGATCAGCAAGTGAGTTAGTCCTCTTTTCAGGACTGGGAAAGGTTTCATGAGGTTTCTTGTAATAACAAAGTCTAGTCTATAATGTTTTAGTGACTTTTCTATGTCTCAATATCTGTTCTATTAGTATTGCATTCACTCATCAACTTTTCTCTCACTGGTTGTTTATCAGCCAAAGATTCATTTAGGTCTTATGAAGATTTAAATAAATATTTTAGATCATTAGTGGCAATAGTATGGGTAGATACTTCTTTCTAACTGATGCAAAATATAAAATGTATTGTTACAATGTTGTCAGTGTCACAGCATAAATTCTCTCAATTTTTAAAATACCAAAAACGAGAAAAAGCTGTTTAGATGACCATTAAGAAAACCTTAAGCCATACAAGTCACAAATACACAATTTGTAACAGTCATTGTTCATACAATACGAAAAATAAATAAATGTAACCTCGGCATTCTGTGAAGCTCTATAGTAAGTTGCTGAGTTAGCAGTTCTATAAAGGGGGGCAGTTGCTCTTTACATATGCTCAGGTATAAAAGGAAAGGGTTAAACCAGTTGGGAATGCAATACAGGAGCAGGAGCAACAACTCATCTGCAGCCATCATGAGCACCACCGACATGAACATGAGGGGCAAGGTAGGCAATCTTTAGGCGATGGAAAAATACATATTTTGTCAAGTAATATCTGTTTTTAAAATTATGTTTTTAAAGGATAGTTCACAGAAGTGTCAAAGTGTTTGAAATTCAATTCTCTCTCCTAGATCATTTTCTACGAGGACAGGAACTTCCAGGGTCGCCACTATGAGTGCATGAGCGAATGTGCTGACATGTCCTCCTACATGAGCAGGTGTCACTCCTGCAGGGTGGAGAGTGGCTGCTTCATGGTCTACGACCGCCCCAACTACATGGGAAACCAGTATTTCTTCAGGAAGGGAGAGTACGCTGACTACATGAGCATGATGGGATGGAGGGACTACATCAGGTCTTGCTGTATGATTCCCATGGTGGGTTGGAAACTTTCAGGATTTATAACTGATCCGAACTGTGAAACTGAAACAAAACCTTTTTTATATTTTTTTTACAGTACAGGGGGTCCTACAGGATGAGGATCTATGAGAGAGAGAACTTTGGTGGTATGATGCATGAGTGTATGGACGATTGTGATAACTTCATGGACCACTACCGCATGTCTAACTGCATGTCCTGCCACGTGATGGACGGTCACTGGCTGATGTATGAGCAGACCCACTACAGAGGCAGGATGATGTACCTGAGGCCTGGAGAGTACAGGAGCTTCAGGGACATGGGATATGGAGGCATGAGGATCATGAGCATGAGGAGGATTATGGATTCCTGGTATTAAAAATGTAATGCTTAATACTGGTGACTAAAAGTTTTTGTTAGCCATTGAGATCCTTGTCAAGACTACTAATCGAGTAAGAAGCTATGACACATGATCAAAAATATTCTCAAAAACATGAAACATCACATTTATGACCTAGATATATACTGAAGTGTAAGGTTCATGAGCATGAGGAGGATCATAGATTCCTTCTAAATGTTCAATTCCACTGAATAAAAGTATCCTGAACAACTGAGATCTATGTCATTATTATTAATCGACTGAAAGGTTAACAGTAACAAATATCTACAGAAATATGAATTTTGTACCCTTGTCAATAATCACAGATTACTACATCAGAATTGGTATACACAATTTAGGGCTTAACTGTATATTAAACACCAGCAATTAAAACATTCCTTTTTTATTATTTATTTTTGGTTTCACAAACATATAGTTTCCTCTAGGGTGATGCTTATTTAGTTTGATCTGGAAAAACATGTGGACACTGTTTGAAAGCATATAGTTTTTAACCTTAAACATCATTTTAGCAACATTAAAGTCATCTACCTATCCTGAAACCTAACTTACTTTTTGGGAAAAGATATTCTGCTTAAGTAACAACTCTCAAAACTCCCTCAAACTTCAAGATAGTAAGTCATGTAAGGAATGACAATGTACATAAAGAACTTCTGTGTATGATGGCTTTGACTTAATTTAGTAACGCAATAGACTTTTAGTAATGCAATAGACACCTAATGTATATATATATATATATATATATATATATATATATATAAAATTCAAATGCATTGGACACAGAGACAGAACAAAATGGAAAAGAAGAAGCAAGAAAGGGAGAGAGGCGAGGCAAAAAGGTAAAAGGGAGAGAAGGAGATAAAAATAGAGGACAGAAAGAAGGATGAAGAGAATGCAAGATAATACAATTGTAAAGAAAAAGTATGTATACAGTTATATTCAGTAAATTAGAATATGCATTTTGATGAGGCTCGTTTGTCAGATTAAAAGCATCTTTAAAAAAACCTATAAGCAGGCATTGAACTAGGCTCACATTTCTGTATTTGAAGTGTTTTTCCATTGGTCTAATGTTAAAGCTTGAAAACATTAGTCTGTGTGTAATTGTTATCTTTTTTAAAGTTTTGACCCACATGCAGTAAGACACTCAGGAGGCAGGAGAAAAATTTAAAAGACATATTTTTACAGATTTGGTTATAGAGCTGGACCCGGGACTGGAACCACCAAACTGCACGGAGATGAAGACCAGGTAAGTGATTATGAAATTGGTACAAATTAATTGATACAAAGATTAGTTCTTGCTTACAGGTGGTGAAGTTGATGTTGTTTGTAGGGGGGAATGATGAGGAGCCTGGGAGGGTGAGTAACCACTTGCTGCTTGTTCGAGGATTTATCCAAGGTGAGTGGTCTCCACATTGGTGAAGGTTCTGGTGAGCACTGGGTAATAGAAAATCCTATTCACAAGTTCACATGTGGTTCACAAGAGGTTAGGTTTGGGCAGAGAAGTAATATAGAATTAAAAAATCTTAACATTTTTTGTTCTATGACGTTTGGTTTTGTTTGTGTTGAAACTCATCCATCTTAGTGCTAGCAGATTAGCTGTAAACTCAGTTTGTGTGTTCTGTGTTCTTTTTTTTTTTTAAGTTAAGACAAACTTCATTTAAAGGGTGATTTTAAACAAAGAAGATCGGCCATAATGCGCCATCCACACTTATGCATTTTAACCCTTTTATTAATGGTATTTTAAAGGTATGTATTTGATTCGGATGATAAGCTATAAGCTTCTTTTGTTAGCTTTAACTGCTAACATCTAAGAACACGTGCTTGCATGCTAAAGATCATTTACCCAAACAGGTTGTTAGTTTTCAATCCAGTAAAATAATATTTCCCTAAATATTATTTCACTAAACCTGATAACTAAGTGGCACAATTACGTACATTTCTCAAAGATTTGGTCCTTATTGAAAATAATATTTCTTTAAATATTATTTTTAATAAATAAAGGCAGCTAATTAAACACCGTTGAGGTCCATTTATCCAGAAAGGTTTGGTTCTTATTCAAAATAATATCATTTTAACATTTCCTTAATAATATCTCTTTAAATATTTTAATAAATAAAGACAGCTAATTAAACACCGTTGAGAATTGGTCATCCAGGAGGTTGGTTTTAATCAGCAAATAATTCTTTAAAATGGTATTTTATTAAAATAATGTTTTATCTGATCTTGCATTGTGAATGGTTGTCTAAAGGTATGCCAATTATTGCCTGAATTAGTTCCAAGACTAACTTAACTTCAATTCTAGATTCTTCAAGATAATCCTTGGTTCTCAAACATAAATACCATTGCATGGTAATGTTGCATCACTCTTGCGGTCATGGTTTTCAACCATCTTTGAACAACTTGTTTACATTGTAACTAGCCTATTAGTCTTCCTTATTCTTTAATTCTGCTTGGTAGTTTAGTTGGATATTTTTAGCATAGTAAAGAGTTTGTTGATTGAAATATGTTTGACTTTGAGTTGACTTATTTTTGTTAATAAATTCTTGTATTTTAAGAAATTGTGTGAATTAATTCCATGTGTGNTGTTTTAGCATAGTAAAGAGTTTGTTGATTGAAATATGTTTGACTTTGAGTTGACTTATTTTTGTTAATAAATTCTTGTATTTTAAGAAATTGTGTGAATTCATTCCATGTGTGTGCAGAGTTTTGCCGTTCAGTATTGTCAGAGTTTGCTCATCCCTTTCAATTTTGTACTAATACCACCGCCTTATTGGGCTGGTATTCAAAGAACAACCCTTAACAGACCGAAATATTATTTCATAAAATATTAAAGTATTAATATTAAATATTACATAATATATTTATAGTCATAATTATAACACCCTGAAAGTCCCGGGCGGGCGAAGGGGGCTGGAGGGCAGAATGTGCTGGTGAGAACAGGTTTTAGTTGGGATACATGAAAGGTTGGATGTATGCGAAGGTTGGCAGGGAGGCAGAGACGGACTGAAGTGGGACTGATTATGGACTCATGGATTCATAAGGGCCTATGACTCTGGGGAAAAGCCAGACATTTTGTCCAGGTTGATATTGGAGTGTTGGTGATTGTTTTCTGTCAGCAAAAATTTTAGTCTGCTGAGCGGTGCGATGGAGTGCTTGGATAATTGACCTCCAGACCTGTTTGCAGCGGCGAATATGATGGTTTACAGAGGTGATGGCTATATCTTTTTCATCAGCTGGGAACAGAGGGGGCTGGTAACCAAGAGAGATCTCAAATGGTGAGAATCCCGTAGCAGAGGAAGTGTGTGCATTATGAGCGTATTCCACCCAAGGTAAGTATTTACTCCAATCTGCAGGATCTGTGAATGTAAGGCACCTAAGGGTTGACTCGAGTTCTTGGGTCATACGACTGGTGCCAGGATGGGCAGAAAACTTGGTATGAAGGTATGAAATCAGTGGATGAGCTTTGAACGGACTGCTGACGGTACATAGGTATGGTTAGATGGACTAGTTCCAGGGTCTGGCTCAGACTGTTGAGCCTGGGTAACAATGCTTTCGATCTCCAGTAGAGTAGTAGTCAAGTTAGAGAGCCTGCAATGCAGCTAGAAGGGAGTATAGTGGCTGGTATTTTCCCTGAGTCGTTGGTGAATATTGGCGAGACAAGACATCTGGCTTCACATTTTTGTCCCCTGGTCTGTATGAAATGGACAGGTTAAAACCGGAAAAGAACAACGACCAACAGGACTGACAGGAGTTCAATCGTTTGGCTGATTGAATGTAAGCAAGATTCATATGATAGGTCCATACCAGCACTGGATGTTCTGCACCCTCCAGCCAGTGGCGCCACTCCTCCAGTCTGCGGGAGAAGAAAGCACATGGGTGAAGTTTGTCATCTAAATCAGAGCATTGAGATAGTACAGCCCCTACTCCTGTGTCTGAAGCATCCACCTCAAGTGTAAACTGTTTAGTGGGATCTGGGTGAGCGAGGATTGGTGCTTGGGGGAATTTCTCCTTTAGTTGAGCAAAGGCTGTGTCAGCTTCTGGTGTCCACTTGAACTGTTGATTTGTTGAAGTTAGAGCAGTTAATGGGGCCTGCAACCTGACTGACATTTCTTATGAAACGTCAATAAAAATTATCAAACCCCAGGAACACTGAAGCTGTTTTCGAGAGTCAGGAGTGGGCCAGTCGAGTACTGCTTTGATTTTCTCCGGATTTGAGCGAACCTGCCCACCCTCCAGAATGAATCCCAGAAAACAGAGGGCTTGTAGGATTCACACTTCTCTGCTTTTACAAAAAGTCTATTCTCACGGTGATGTTGAAGGACCAGGCAGATATGATGTTGGTGTTCAGCAAGATTTTTTGAGTAAATGAGAATGTCGTCAAGGTATACAAATACAAAGATATTCAGGAAGTCTCTTAAAACATCATTGACTAATGCCTGGAAGGCTGCTGGAGCATTGCTAATTCAGAATGGCATCATGAGATATTCGAAGTGACCAAGTGGGGTTTTGAAAGCGGTTTTCCATTCGTCACCTTGACGTACCCGTACCAGGTGGTAGGCGCTGCGGAGATCTAGCTTAGTGAAAATGGTTGCTTCTTGGACTGGTTAAAATTCTGATGATAGCAAAGGAAGAGGATATTTGTTCTTCATTGTGATTTGATTTGATTTGATTTAATCCTCTGTCTATACAGGGACGGAGTGAACCGTCTTTCTTCCCCACAAAGAAAAAAACAGCTCCTAATGGAGAGGATGACTGGCGGATTATTCCAGCCGCTAGTGATTCAGAAATGTATTTTTCCATGGCTTGTCTTTAAGGACGTGAATGTTGTACAAACGACTGGATGGGAGTGGTGCCCCTGGAAGGAGGTCGATTGCGCAGTCATATGGACAATAGGGAGGAAGTGATGAAGCTTTAGATTTGCTGAAAACCTGTCTCAGATCCAGATATTCCTCAGATACTTGAGACCAATTGGACGGTTCAGGTTCCACAGAGTCAACAATAGAGGAATGGGGTGAGGCAGCTGGCTGTAGACAAAAAGACAGACATTTAGTGGACCAGGATCCGATGTGACCCTCAGACCAGTTCAAATGGGGGTTGTGTTCATGTAACCAGGGAAATCCCAAGACCAAAGAGCTTTGTGAAATAGGGAAAACAAAGAATGTTATCTTTTCACAGTGGTTACCTGATTTGATGAGTTCAACAGGTCTGGTGCGGTGGGTGATGCGGTGAAGAGTCTTTCTATCTGCAAGGGCTTGACAAGGTGGATCTAGTGATTCTACCCTTATATTAGCTTGTTGAACTAAGGATTGGTCAATGAGGTTCTGTTCACACCCGGAATCAATAAGGGCGGACAGACTTAACTGATCTTGGTTAAATAAGAGAGTAGCAGGCAAGGTTAGTCTAGTGGTTTTCAGGTTTGTCTTTTGGTCCGTCAACTCCCCCTTTAAAGGTGATGGACATTCTCTTTTGGTCGGATCGGGCAGGCTGCTATGAAATGGTCTGTTGATCCACAATATAGGCATTGGTTGGACTATATACGCCGCTGTTTTTCTTCTGGTGTTAATCGGGTCCGTTCCAGCTGCATGGGTTTATAGTTTGCTCTGTATGAACCCCCTCCAGACAGATGTGTTGTCGTTTCCAGAGAACTGGTCTTTTAGCCTCTCTGAGTAGCAGTTTAGCTTTTCGCACCTCCTTGCTGAACCTGTACTTCAATGACCTAAACAAGTCTGTGTCCCCACTCCTGAGTGCCCCCTCCTTTTCCAACCTCTGCTGTCTGATTTTGGCTGTAAACCATGGTTTGTTATTGTTATAACTCACCTTGGTGCATGTTGGTATACAGCTGTCGTCAGAACGTCACAGCCTCTGTAAACGTGTCCAGGTTGTTGATAGAAGTCCTGAAAAAATCCAAGCCAGTGCAGTCCAAACACACCTGAAGATTTTGTACAGCTTTACTGGTCCACTTCTTTAATGACTTGACCACTGGTTTACAGAGCTTTGTATGCAGGAATGAGGTGGACCATCCCGTGATCAGAGTGACCCAGAGCAGCACAGGAGTAAAACAGTTTACAGTTAATGATAAAGTATTCAAGATTAGGAGAACAGTGCTGCTGAATCACTGTCATGTCGGTACACCAGCAGATGTTGATGTTTAAAAGCAGATACCTCAGCCCTTTTCTTTGCCGGAAAGTTCTGTGTCACGGTACGCTATGAATAGTTGGAAGCCTGTCAACTGCAGCACAAACTCTGGTATTAGATCATAAAGCCAAGTCTCCGTGAGGCACAGAGCAGAAGATGAATAAAAGCCTCTGATTTTCCCTACCTGTAGCTAAAGTTTGTCCAGTTTGTTGCACAGTGAGCGCACATGAGAGAGAAATATTGTCGGTGGCGGCGTGCGGAATTTGAGCCAGGCGAAGGTGCACGAGTACTCTCTTTTTACTCTCCTGCGACGCTTCACTGCACAAACAACAGCTAGTGAGCCCTTCACCAAAATGTTAGATGACGCGAGAAAAGTGGTAAATAGATCCGCTGGAGTTGTTCCCCTGATGTTCAAGAGCTCTTCTCTGGTGAAAGAGCTTCGGGATTCACAGCAGAAAACCACAAAAAAAACAAAACAAAGCGCACCTGACGCCGCACCATCTTGGAAAGAAGAAGTTAATGTGAAAATGCTTTGCGGTCTGGACAAAACGCTCTCTGGGTCTGGATTTAGACCGTAGTCCATGGTTTGGGGACCCCGGTCCTACACCAACCAACCTGAAACCTCTCCAGTGATTTCTCAGTATGGTAGGCTACTACTGCAAGTTCATCTCACATTTTGCAACTATAGCCACTCTTCTCTATCAGCAACTCAAGAAAGACTGCAAGTGGAAGTGGACAACTGACTGTCAACAATCTTTTTAGTGCTTGAAAAAGGTCTTAGTGGAATCACCTGTATTGGCACAGCCAGACTTCAACTTACCTTTTGAGATCCATACTGATGTCAGTGATGTAGATCTGGGAGCTGTCCTGTTGCAAACAACCACTGAAATGAGAGAGTAATCGCTCTTGCTTCAAGGTCCTTAAGGGGTGCAGAGCATAACTACTCCACATCTGAGGAAGAAGGCCTTGCAGTTGTGTGGTCAGTAGAAAAGTGGAAACATTTTGTATGCTGATTATTTACACTGACCATGCTGCTTTAACCCGAGCCTTCAATTGCCCTAAAACATTGTCTAGGTTGACATGTTGGGTAATTAGGCTGCAAGAGTTTAGTTTTAAGGTTGAGTACAGAAAAGGTCTGCACAATGTAGTACCTGACGCATTGTCCCGTATACCAATACCAACAGACACTACTGGAGTGGTTCATGTTGCCCTGACTGCTACTAAGGGGTTTTCAGGATTGCCTTTATCATTAACATTATTTACTTTCTAATATTAAGGAGGAAAGAGACCCCTATCTTTTGGAAAGGGTGAATGATCAGCCAAATGGGATCACTTTCTGCAAAATACATGACCGCAAGACCCCAATAAAGGATGGGAAAATGTTCCAATTGATGTCCTAAAGTCTTTGGTGTTACACTTCCTCCAATATTTCCATGATCCTCCTAAGAGTGGACAGTTGGACAGGCTAAAGACACTCTTAATACATGACCGCAAGACCCCAATAAAGGATGGGAAAATGTTCCAATTAATGTCCTAAAGTCTTTGGTGTTACACTTCCTCCAATATTTCCATGATCCTCCTAAGAGTGGACAGTTGGACAGGCTAAAGACACTCTTAATTCTGCTGAAAGTAGCATGGTGCCCATCAGTCCAAAAAGATGTGTGGACTCATCTGAGGGACTGTACGGTGTGTCAGGTTTTAATTACACTTTCACAAACTGGGTGGAAATGTTTCCTGTAAGAGACAGTAAAGTCCAGAAGCTCACAACTATCCACAGTGAGGAGATATTCACCCATTTTGGACGTCAGACTGACCTTGTGTCAGATCACCAACCCCAGTTCATCAGCTGAGAGATGTGTAACTCTTGCTCCACATGGGGAGTAAACCTTCACTTTACCACCAGCTACCACCCCTAGTGAAATATGACTGAGTGAGGTAACATAACTGTCAAAACAATGATAGCTTCCTTTCTTGGACAGCATCATGATACATGGGACACACACATACAGGAGTTGTGTTTTGCAATCAACACTACCCAACATTGTCAGACCACGGAGCTGAGTGCACATTTGTTGTGTTGTGTTTCTTTCTCTCCATTAATGTGCGACATGCAGGTGCAGCTGCACAGCTGTTTCCCATCAGAGCAATCACCTGAGGAGCTTCAAAGGCTGCTGAGACGTTGGAGGAGGCGTGTTGTAATCTGCCGAGTGGTAATCTGGCCAGCGAACCCTGCTCTGTTCTTGTTCTTGCCCTTGCCTTTGCCCTTGCCTTTGCCTTTGCCCTTGCCCTTGCCCTTGCCCTTGCCCTTGTTCTGATCTGTTGGTCTTTCTAACCAGCTCTGTTCTCCTCTTAAGGTTGCTGCCTGCTGAGCCCCACCCTGGATTTACCTTTGAGGTTCTGCCTCAATCTCTGTTGGCTGCCAGCAAACCCTCACCCTGGATAGCCCGTCGTGGTTCAATCTTCTACCTAACTGGTAAATACTTCATGAATTTACCGCAGTCCAAGGATCTTTCTAGATCCACCGGATCGAACAGTAGAATACTTCCTCGCTCCACCTGCCTTGCCTGTCCACCCTCCAACACCACTCACCAACTGGAGGAGCCCACTCACACAGCCTACCTTAGCTACCTTTTCAATATACTATACTCAAACCATACAGACAAGGCCATGGTTATTTCACTAGATGCACAGTGTGCATTTGACCAAGTTGAATGGCCATATATGATGTATGCTCTATGATAAATTTGGTTTTGGGATGACATACTTTTATATCTCTGACCCACTGTTGTCACTGTCTCCCCTTTTAAAGATGATCAAAACCTTTGGCAGCTTCTCTGGTTTCTCCATTAATTGGGATAAGAGTGAAGCAATGCCCCTCACATCAGGAGACGATCTGACTTTTGTGCAGTGCGTGCCATTTAAGATAACCCATAACACCTTCACATATTTAGGTGTGACGATAACGAGGAGACCAGAGAAGCTCCTACAATTGAATTGGCAGAATAAAATCTTACAACTTAAGCAGAATATTGACAATTGGAAGACTCTCCCTCTATCTATGGCTGGTAGGATTAACGCTATTATTGGTATTGGTATTATTGGTATTGCCACGGTTTCTTCATTTATCCTATTCTGTTCCGTGTTTTATAGGTGTGTCATACTTCAAACAGTTAGACTCCATTATTGTCCCCTTTATTTGGGGCTATAAGAATGTCAGAATCTCCAAAAAAACATTTATGTAAACCAAAAACAAAAGGTGGATTCTCCTTGCCAGATTTCTAATTATATTATTGGGCAGCTCTCTTATCCATTATGACATGGTGGAAGAAAGGCCCGCACTCATCCAACAATTCTTGTCCTGCCTGGTTATCCTTGGAAAGACTGCATTGCCACAATACGTCCCTGATTGCCCTCCTTAACAGTCCTATTAAAATGAAAAAAAAAAAACACTTTATAATAATAATTTTGTTATTGGTAATACTATAAGAATTTGGAAGCAGATACAGAATTATACAAAAACTCCGACAGTCTACTTTGATGGCCCCATTTGTGAAAACCATTCCTTTGTTCTGGGTCTCAGCGACGCCATTTTCCAAATGTGGGGAATGAAAGGTATCCGTGCGATAGGGGTTCTATATATTGATGGTACCTTTGCATCTTTTGCTCAGTTGTGTTCTGTATATGATGTTCCTCGGTCAAGTTTCTTTCGTTTTCTACAGATCAGGGACTATGTTGGTAAAAACATATCAAATTTTGGAACTCTTACCAAACACGAAACCCTGGAGGTGATAAACAAATTCGATCCGATTAACTGGGAGGTGGTGTCATACTTTAATAAGATTCTCAACAATATACCGGTGGACACAACTAGCATCAGGAGGGCATGGCAGGATGAGTTGGGGCAGGAGATATCTGATGAAGTGTGGGAATAAGGCTTGAAAAGTATACATGACTGTTCAGTCAATGCCAGACACAATCTTATACAATTCAAAACAATCCATAGACTTCAATATTCGAGAGAAAAATTAAACACTTTCTATCCGGACGTGTCACCAATATGTAATCAATGAAAGGCTGCTGAGGGCAACTTGTTTCACTTTTGGTCATGTGTGCAGCTTCACACATTTGGGAAGAAAACTTTTCATTTCTTTTCCACAGCTTTTGGGAAACGGTTGGATCCACTTATTGCCATTTTCGGAGCACCTAAGGTTTTGCCCTCAGCCAATAAATATGAGAAAGTTGCCCATTTGTTTGGTATGGTGATAGTTAAAAGGTTGATTTTTAAAGTTTGGAAGAAGGACTTTCTACCCCCATTTGATCTGTGGCTGGGAGAACTGGCAAACTGGAAAGACTGAGATATTGCAACAATGACAGAGTAAACGTGTTTGAGAAAACATGGGACTCTGTACTAAAATCCCTTCAGTGATGTGATTGTAAATGATCAAAGGACTAATGCCTGGTATTATGTGCGCCCTTGTTTATTTGTGTGCTTTTGGAATGATGGGTTTCAAACTGTGGTGAATTCTTCTCATATTACTTTGACTATGTAGCTTTTGTTATACGATTTGCTGTTTTTATATGGGTGAGTAGGTAAGGGATTTGACTAATATTGTTGAAGTCTGTTAAAGTACTAAAATGCCAATAAATACATTTAAAAAAAGAAAAAAAGAACTGCTGGAAGTGGGGCATTGAGCAAAGCACAACCTTTCAAGATCTGAAGGAGGCGCTGTCACTGCCACCAGTGCTGGCCGTGTATGATCCCAACAGAGAATGCAAGGTGTCAGCAGACGCATCAGCATATGGGTTAGGTGGTATGCTTCTTCTAAAATGGGGAGAGGAATGGAAACCGATTGCCTATATGTCAAGTTCTCTCACACCAACCAAGCAGAGATATGCACAAGTGGAGAAGGAGGTATTGGGACTGACCTGGGCCAGTGAGAGGTTCCACAACTTCCTGATTGGGAAGCATTTCCAGCTGGAGATGGATCACAAGCCTCTCTTACGTTTCCTGGGGTCCTAAGAAATGGATGGTCTACCTCTTTGAATCCAACAGTTAAGAATGCGCATGATATGCTACTCCTACTCCATGTATCATGTGTTGAGGAAATTTCTGTGGACAGCAGATACGCTGTCTCGAGCACCCATCAAGAGAGGTGAAACACAGGCTGACAAAGAGCTGCTCAAAGACACTACAATCTACATAGACATGGTAATGGAAAACATACCCACAAGCACTACCTATTTGGAGGAGCTGAGAGACCAGCTGCAGAGAGACAGTATCTGTGTACATGTAAGGCAGTTGTGTGCTGAAAGATGGCCAGCACACATCAAAGAACCTGCACTCAAGTCACATTGGACTGAATGAGCTCTTCTCACAGTCCAGGTGGGTCTACTGTTAAAGGGGAGAAGACTCGTTTTACCCTCAATAACTAGAAATGACATTCTGAAAATGACAATATATATATTGTTTTGTGCAAATAAAATTTTTCATTCCTTCTGAACGCAATCTGTCCTGCCTCACTGCTTCCTCCCATACAGTGCAGTGTCTTCACTCAAACTTTGTCACCAAATTAAAACTTAAAGCTTAATCATTATAAATCACATTGAAACACTGATTAAGCCAATTAAACTGAAATAAAAAGTTACACACACGTACCCTATCACTGTCATTAACCAGCTAACAAGCAAACAGTGTCATCAGACGAGCTACCGGAGAGACTACGTTACATTTCCTCACTTCGAAAAGGAAAAAATGTAGGATATTGTAGTGGCAGAACGTCATCTGCAGCAGTGAATTGTGGGTAATATACTTCGGCAAAGTCTGCTTAGATGCGGGCTTCGCCGAAGTGTGGATTAAGGGCACAAAGGGGGCGGGGCTTAGGACCAGACTGGAGAACTGGGACACACTTCGAACCCATCAACGGGAACGCGCAATTCAGGGACACAAGGGTGGAAGTGCGAGTATTGGGACAGGGCCTAGATGACTCCTAAACAGGAACCGCCCAGCCCAACTTCTAATGGGAATGAGACTTCTTACCACTTTGCCTATTCTTCCTGCACTGCTAGATCCAGCCCCTCCTGATGGAGAAGCTGTGCTGCAAAAGGAAAATAGAAGGAAGAGTAACGATGCACAATGCTATGATTTGCAGCACCGGGCAAAGAACCTCAACAGAATTGCACCTGGGCATGTGTGGGTCACAGAGCTGAAAACAACTGAAGCTGTCACTGAATGTCACAAAAGCACCGCTCATATCTGGTAGAGGGACCTCATGGGCTTATCAGATGAAACCGCCATCTCATCGCCATGCAGCCTTCATCAGAGCAGAGTAACAGTATTGCAACTGAGCCCTTCCAGGGAGGTGCCCAGAATGACCTGCAATGGAACAACTGGCAGCAGCATCACCACAGCAGAACATTCCAGAACCAATATCTAGTCCTACCTTCAGGACCAGGTCTGGGAGACTGTTGGTAAGACCGATCCCATTATAACTGTGCTAGCTGCAGACTCTACAGAGACTGAGTGTATTCATCAAATAAAAAAACAAGAAAAAAAAAAAAGGAAAATAAGTGCCTGCTATTACAATTGAAAATTTGTGTTTTTGCATTCCTTGAATATAACCGTTCAAGTCTCAGGGGTCAGAGTTACGGCACACAGTACAGGGTTGTTTTGTATTGAATTTATATATATTGCTCTAAGACAAGTTATATAGCTGTCTGTCTGTTGTTGCATGAATGACCCAGGATTTAGATAGGAGCAGACCTTCCAGCCACAGGGGCAGAATAACACCCCAAGGTCAAACTGAATCAATGGCAATCTACACATTGATTCTAGTAAGGGGAGATGTGGTGTAACTAGATTGTGAGTAAAGACTACAGAGAGATGGTAGGGGGTAGTAGTAGTGGAGATGTTGGTTAAATACGTTGAAATACGAAATAATCAAAACTTACAGTTGGACCCGAGAAAATGTTTTATTAACATGACACAAGTGAGGCCTGTAGAGCTCTAGATGTTCTTCTGGGTAACCTTGTGACATCATAAATGAGTGGATGTGCTCTTGTAGTAATTTTGGTAGGACAGCCACTTGTTTAAAGGTTTGCCACATTTCTATGTTTCCTTCATTTGTGGTTATTGACTCTCACTGCGGTTTGCCTTAGAAATGGCTTCATAACCCTTTTCAAACTGATACACGACAATGACGTCTTTAGATCAGACCATGATGTGTTGCTTTTTCTGTTCCGTCTCCAACCCTCATGTTCCCTAATAGGTTGTAGTTAATCACACTTAATTCATGATTTAAGTGGGCAACTATGTTTTCACAAATATTGGTTTGGAAAGCTTGTGAAAACTGCTCTTAAATTTTGTTAAATGATCTGTAACATTTAAGCGTAACTCAAAATCAAAAACAAAATACATATAGCACAGTATTTTTTTATTTAATTGTTTTTACCATAAAAAAGTCCAAATTATTAATTTTGAGTATGTTAGCAGTAGTAGTAAATTTTAACTTTGTAAAACAGCAAAAACAAGAAATGGCATCATAGTTTAGATAACCACTGTGAAAACAATATATTTCATGCAAGTCATACAACGTATTCTTAACAGCCACATGGCTCCATCTATTGTCACAAGAGCTGTTCAGAATGCTGCTTGTCATAACAAAAAGACCTTTCTAAAGAAAAATAAGACAAAGAAAAAAAAACTGAATGTAACATCTGCATTCTGTGCAGCTCTATAGTAACTTGCTTAGTTAGTAGTTCTATGAAGGGGGGCCAGTTGCTCTTTACATTTCTCGGGTATAAAAGGAAAGGGTTAAACCAGGTGGGAAATCCAGTACAGGAGCAGGAGCAACAACTCATCTGCAGCCATCATGAGCAACACCGACATGAACATGAGGGGCAAGGTAGGCAATCTTTAGGTGATGGAAAATATATATTTTGTCAAATAATGCCTGTTTTTAAAAAAAAATATGTTTTTAAAGGATGGTTCACTTTTTCCCAGATCATCTTCTACGAGGAGAGGAACTTCCAGGGTCGCCACTATGAGTGCATGAGCGACTGTGCTGACATGTCCTCCTACATGAGCAGGTGTCACTCCTGCAGGGTCGAGAGTGGCTGCTTCATGGTCTACGACCGCCCCAACTACATGGGAAACCAGTATTTCATGAGAAGGGGCGAGTACGCTGACTACATGAGCATGTTTGGCTGGAGTGGTGGAATCAGGTCTTGCCGTATGATTCCCATGGTAGGTATAAAGCGAGAGTCCTGATAACGATTATAATACATGTCCAGGCATAAAACGGTGCTTTCAATTTTGTGTTTCATGTATTTCTCTCTCTAAACAGTACAGGGGATCCTACAAGATGAGGATCTATGAGAGGGAGAACTTCGGTGGTATGATGCATGAGTGTATGGACGATTGTGACAACTTCATGGACCGCTACCGCATGTCCAACTGCATGTCCTGCCACGTTATGGACGGTCACTGGCTGATGTATGAGCAGCCCCACTACAGAGGCAGGATGATGTACCTGTGGCCTGGAGAGTACAGGAGCTTCAGGGACATGGGACATGGAGGCATGAGGTTCATGAGCATGAGGAGGATCATGGATTCCTGGTATTAAATGCTTAATGCTGGTGAATAAAATTATTTTGAGCTATTGAAATCTTTGTCAAGATTATTAAACGAGTAAGAAGCTATGACACATGATCAAAAATATACTCAAAAACATTAAACATCACATTTCTGACCTAGATACATACTGAAGTGTAAGGTTCATGAGCACGAGGAGGATCATAGATTCCTTGTCCTTAATGTATCATGTAATAGTGTGTGTTTTTGTTGGTCAGGGGTTCCCAAAGTGGGGGTTGGGTGTCTCAAGACACCAAGTGGGGAGTTGCCAGATAATTTTCAAAATAATCCATGATTTGACCGCTGGGTGTATGAAAGGCCAAAAGGGACAAAATAAATTAAATAAATAAAAAGAAATAAATGTATCATGAAATAAATATAGGTACCATGAAAAGTCCCATATATGATTAAATTAAATGATCAAATGTCTTTTAAAAAATGTATTTATTTAAAAATACATATAATTATTTCACTCTATATTTGAAAAGAAAATAAATATAGAGTGTAAATGTTATGTCTTTTCAAGGGGTCGCCAGTCTCTGGCACTGTTATTTTGGGGGTCGCAGGCTGAAACGTTTGGTAGCCCCTGTTCTAGGACACTGTTAAATCTATGGACAAAAAGCTTGTCCAAAATTTTTAATATGGAAGAAGAGAAATTGAGCTGTAATTTAGAGATTATTGCCTTTCCTACTTTGGAAGAGAGGAACAACCTTTGCATTTTTATGCTGTTGGCCAAAATGCAATTTAGTTAGGACTGATTTTGTATGTACGTTAAGGGCTGTTCTGTGTAAATAATATTATCTTTTACTTATGCCATATGAATATCCTTGTAATCTGTGGATTTTTTATATTTAAATTTATGAACCACATCAAATACTTTGTTTTTTTCCATAATAAAGAAATAGTATGTATACAGTCATATTCAATAAATTAGAATAACACCTCAAGGTCCAACTGAATCAATGGCACTCTACACATTGATTCTAGAAAGGGGAGATGTGGTGTAACTAGATTGTGAGTAAAGACTACAGAGAGACGGTAGGGAGCAGTAGTAGTGGTGATGTTGATTACGAGATAATTATGAGATAAGATGTCACAATTATGAGATCTTGATTTTGTAATTACGAGATCAGGATCTTGTAATTATGACATCTTTTCTCGTAACTATGACATCTTATCTTGTAATTATGAGATCTTATCTTGTAATTATGACATCTTTTCTCATAATTACGGGATCCTGATCTTTGGTGAATGCAATGAGCTTCCGTAGAACCACAACAGAGCATGCTTGTGTAATGAATGAGGTGCAGATCTGTTCTTGCAAAAGCCTTTAAACACCATCTGTGCTCTCTGCTTGCTCAGACGTTTTCTCCCCTTGCACTCTGTTTTGCTTGCATTATTTTACTCCTAACCTCTTGTTTCTTAGCCAAAACCTACAGAAAAGTTAGACTAAACAACTTGAAGGATATTCTCAAGGATTTTTAAATGATTTTTTTTTCTCTTGAGAGAAGTATCAGCCTGTTATCTTCTGCAGAAAATAACAGTGATGATAATGAAAGTTATTCTGTTTGAAGTGAATGTGGAGGTAAATGCTGGGTATGGAAATGAAACGACCCTACCGATTATTCAGAACAGAGATGATGGACAATTAACTAGCACCACCAAAAAAACAGAATGCTGATGTAAATAAAAGTAAATCAACAAACAGTCCTACCTGGAACTCTCTCGGCACAAAGTCAAAGGATAAATCCCTGCCTTCAGATCTGGGAAGACGGCTAACAGGAAGAACGCTGCACCAACATGACACAGCTTGGCCGACAATACAGAGAAACTTGTCTTCAACATCAGCAAAAAGGAGAAAACAACAGCGGACTGCTCTCACAAGAAAGGATAGGAGCAAACCAACTGAAAACACAGAAATTCCACTAGAAAACAGGTTTGCTCCCCTTCTGCAAGACTCTGTCCCCAGACCAGGGGCTGAAACTATCTCTGTAGTTATGCTGCTATAGGCTTAGGCTGCTGGAGGACATGACCACTTTCACCCTCTTTGATACATTCTCCAATTTTGCATTATTTCAGCTTTTAACTTTGTTCTCTCTCTTTTCTCTTCCTAGAAGCTACACCTGGCCTGACTCTGTGTCTACCTGTGATACCTTTCTGGAGAGGAGCATCGTCCAAGCTTCTGCTGGCAACAACTTAATACTCACCTTCTACAGGTGATCTACTTGGCCCTGTCTTTCAGTGTTTAACCCTGTCTCTCTCCTAGATATAGCAATTGACTGAGCTTTTACTGTAACAAACTCTATGTGCTCTCTTTCAAACTCTATCCTTGAAAATTGGCTCAGAGTTTATCTGTTCTTTCTTTCTAGATGAAACGAGATGAGACTACTAAAGGAGCTACATCCATTAACATTTACTTTTCCTTCCCATGAAAAGTACTCCCGGATCAGTGCTTCTGTATTCTTTGTGTGTCTCTGCTCTGTTCTCTCAAACCGCCAGTTGGTCGTGGCAGATGGCCGCTCACACTGAGCCTGGTTCTGCTGGAGGTTTCTTCCTGTTAAAAGGGAGTTTTTCCTCTCCACTGTCGCTACATGCATGCTCAGTATGAGGGATTGCTGCAAAGTCAACGCCAGTGACTGTCCACTGTCTCTACATGCTCATCCAGGAGGAGGGAATGCTACAAATCTCTGACTCGATGCAATCTGCTTGGTTTCCTTAGATAGAAAAACTTTTTATCCAATTTGAATAAACTAAATCTGACTGCACTGTTCAATTGTTAGGATTAATTGGAATGTATGTACCTGACTTTTGTGAAGTGCCTTGAGACAACATGTGTTGTGAATTGGCGCTATATAAATAAACTGAATTGAATTGACTTGAATTGAATGGCAGAGAAGAGAGAGAAGCTGTGAATAAAGTTGGATATATTATGTTTTCTGTGGAAAAAAAAAAACTTTTACAATGCTTTTAGGCGAGAATGTAGGTGTGTAAAACTGAAATATCTGTTCGGTTTACCAAGATATTGCTTAATTGCAAAAGTTCCCGACGTGTTCGGAGATGTCCGCTCCCACTACGCTAACAGCCACTCACATCGCCAGCTGTCAGCTGACCGGCCGGTTGAGGCTCTTTGTACTGGGGGAGGATGCTCGTCTCCTAGCCCATTGTTTTCATACTCCTGCAGGTTTTCACCAATGAGTGCAAGTTAAACACAGATATAATGCAGTATCTGATGTTAATGTTTGGTTTATCTGTTATTATGCTGTACAAATAAATTGATTTAAACTTGGTTCAGAAGTTACTATGTTAGTTTTTAAGATGGTAAAGGTTTCACTGATTAATTAAGTGGTATTTGTCATCAATATACTTTATGTTCTATGAACATAAAAGTATTTTTAAACATTTTAAATGGCTGATTATTTAGCAAGAATAAAATTAAAAGATAATAATAAAAATAACCAATATTTTGAAGTAAACAAGCTTATATGCCTCAGGAATATATAAAAGGGTAAATAAAAACCATGCACAGTTATATACCGTGAAGACCGTGGGGTTAACCTTCGGGCTCCGTTTTTACGGCTTCCCAGGTCTGTGCCTTACGCTGTCACGGTTGCTAGGCGACAAAAGTTATGCCAAGTTTTGTTGTCCAATGAGCTAACCCCTCCCTCCTTCTTCCCTATTTCTAAGGGAATTGCTCAATCCAGCTCTCCATCCAATGGGTCGGACTTCCCTAAACCTGAAAGATCTTACTAAGCAGGTTTACTGAAAGTTCTGTTAAAACTGGTGTTGGGAAATGACACCCCTAACTTCTAACAGGCTGCATCCAAAAGTCTCACCCTTCTTGAAATGGTGGTCTGGACGACTGAGTAGCCCACAGCAGTCATCCACTCCTCGACAGTCACTTCTGTTAACGGCTGCTCATTCCCTAATATTACAACTGGCTCTTGGTATATGGGTTAGGTTAATTTTAGTGACTCGGCATGAGCCCCAAGGGCGCTGTTTTAACAAACTTGGCTAAGGCAACCTTTAAAAACCACCTAAAATCTCTTAGAACCAGGCAACAAGACGTTTTACCGCTAACGAAAAACCAAAGATAAGGTGACTCAAATAATTGAATGCCCACGATTTATCTAGAATTTTATATGCTTTCTTTAATTAGTAATGCTTTTGCAGGGGTCAGTAACAGCTTAAATTCAACAACACCTAATAACACCAATAATAGAAATGAATCAATCAACCTAACCTGTCGTTCCCTGATGCTGAAACCAGTGAGCTTGGAGAGACTTTGAAGACGGAGGCTCATCCATGCACCCGATGGGGATGTTTCTTCTGGTAACAACGAGCGATTTCTTGAAGGAAAGATGACTTAATCTTCAGTTTTCTTCCTCTAAGTCGATAGGTACTGATGCTCCAGGTTCTGATGGTCAAACAGGAACTTTGTTGTCATATGTCTCAGAAGGCAGTAGCTTTCAGAGGCTGAAGAGTTGAAGGAAACCCCGGAGGTATAACTGAGGTTGATTCAGGAGTTCCAGAAGCCTGAAACTAAGAGCAATCAGTTGTTCACCGATCAAGTTCACCTCTGTTGTCTGGATAAAAAGGCTGTAGATGAAATGCAGTCGATCAGCTGGGCTGTGTCTCTGGTCCTCTGATTCATCCGTAGTGTCTTTCTCCATCTGATCTTGTTCGCTGGTCTTCTGTGAGGAAACAACCAACTAGTTTCTCTATTCTTGCCCATTTTATAGAGCATTTCCACCAAACTCTTTCGTGCTTATTGGTCAGTGGTTGTTGCCATGGCTGTCCCATTGGTCACCCGTGACATAAGGTGATCTTTTCTCTGGAATTTCCAAGTAGTGTCCATATCAGACATGCCATCATCACCTCAGTCCTAAGCTGTTTGCTGTCCTCTCCTCTGACCTGCGCCCTCGCCTCAGTCATCAGCCTTGTGCTGTAAGCTACAGCTATCAGTGCCCCAATTCCCGAACATCTGCTCTATTCCTGTCTTACTGAACATTACTCTTCCTCTTAAACAGTGGCTTTAATCTTACATCAGTGCTGCTCAAACTTTTAGTTACAGCGTTTACTTTAGACAGTTATAAAACTATAACTTCATTCTTTTTATTCATACATCACAACTGACTAACATTATCTCTTTCATATATAGCTGATTGAGAATTTCTAAACCTTAATGTTTTTTTTATTTTAATTATCAGTTCTCAATCATATTTCAATCATATATGTTTTAACTTGATAAACAAAGATCATTAATTTCATTTAATACTTGTAGGAAATAGAAAATCATCATACATCATTTCCTTGATTACGCTTTTTGTTCATACTTCTGCAAAAGATAAGACAGTTAATATGTGACTCCACACAGGCCTGTCCAGTCTCAGAGTCCCAGAATGTGAGAACATGCTTGTTTCACTCTTTACTGCTTGAACTGTGTATTTTATTAATTGTTGCATGGATTACACAAAAAGATACCTATTTAAATTTTTATTGATTTAACTGTGAGCAGTTAATGAATGCTGCATGGATTACATGGCAAGATCTCACCTCATTTTGACATAAGGTAAGGGTGAGAACAGCTGGTGAAAGCTAGACCGTCCAAATTCACAGCTGATTACTTCCGGCCTTCGCGTTTTTTGCGGCCTCCCAGCCTACGTAGACCAGTCCTTCGAAGGATGCAGCCGCTGAATTTGGACACAGCAATCAGGCTGTCCAATGGATGGCATTTAAGGTTTGTGCAAAAAAAAAAAAAAAAAAAAGAGTGGAAATGTTTAAAATGTTCAGCATTCTTTCAAAAACAATTCCAAGTCTCTTCAGGAGAAGTTCATGTACAGTTGCCTTCAGGGTTCTGGAGTTAATGTGTTTTAGACAGTGATTATAATGCAGTGCTGATTCGTTTCTAAGAATTCTGCAACATATGAGTTAAAGTTTATGCAAATCTGAGCATAATTACTTAGCATTTTCTGGTGACTGATGCACACTGATATTTCACTGTTTAAGTCATTATTCTTTATTTTGTACTAATAAACAACTTGGTTACTTCATTTGAAAGGCTACATAAATGTTTATTTATGTATTTTTATGAAATAAAAATACTACATACAATATATCTCAGAAAAAGTATTGATGAGCGTGGAAGACCATCCAACGGTGAATCATTCACACAAGAGCACGTGATGTTGTGAAGCAAAAATCGGAAATTTTGAAAGAGGATTTTGTTTAATTGTTGAACAAAGTTCAAGGTCTCAATATCAAGGTGTTTTCCTTTGGACCTCTATTGACAGTTCGGGGTGGAGATGAGATAGTATACTGCTGATGCACAACAAAAAGCTTAAGAAAGCATGTGCTTAAGAAGGCATCTTTTCAAGAAAGATGGATTTAGTCTTAATAGGTCTGGAATACAACTCTTCACCTTCAACATCTTCTGTTCTGTGAATCAGCTACCAGCTGCCTCAGCCACAGATAGAGACAAAAGAATACAAAACCTTTCTGAAATCATCAACAAAAACATGAATAATGTCTCGTGCCTTGTTTGCTACGATTGACAGGTTAACAAATTCCCCTGTGTCTGTACCATCTGAACTGCACAAGGCCTGCAATGAATTTGCTAACTTCTTTACTGATAAAAGTCAGAAGATTAGAAGAGTAACAATGTTGTGTCCAACAAGACCTTAGAAGAAATTGTGGATCAACTAAGCTACTCAACCTGCTGTCTCAATATTTTACCCACAGCTTTCTTTAAGAAAGTTTAGCATGTTATAGCATCTGATTTGATTCAAATAATAAACTCATCCATGTTGTCAGGAGTTTTCCACCAGGCCCTAAAAACAGCAATTATAAAACCACATTGCAAAATTACTGGCCCATCTCATATCTCCCATTTATCAGTAAGGTTTTTGAAAAAGCTGGGTTTTAACAGTTAAATACCTTCCTAATACTGACCAGCAGCTTTGACGTCTTCCAGTCAGGTTACCGTGCTCACCACAGTACCCAGACTGCCCTTGTCAAGGCGTTCAATGACATCTGCATAAATGCCGACTGTGGAAGAACCACTGCTGGTATTATTGGACCTACGCACAGAATTCAAAACTGCTGATCACAGTGTAATAGAACCACTGGAAAACTGGGTCTGGTACAGTACCTGACTGGTTTGCATCTTACTTTAAGGACATTAACTTTTTTGTGTTAGTAGATAATTTTACATCAGATTTGACAAAAATCACATGTGGGGTTCCCCAGGCTTTCATCCCATTTAATATCTACATGTTCCCCCTAGTTCAGATCAGAACAAACAAGGTAATTTAATTTAACTCAGCAGATGACACACAGATCTAAATTAAAATGTCACCAAGCATTCCCTAGATTCACAGAACATCCAACAGTGAATCATTCATTCAAATTTTCTTCAGTTGAATAAAAACAAAACTGCAGTAAATACCTTTGGACCAAAGGGGGAGAGATCAAGATACAGCACACAACTTACACAGTCCCCACAGTTGCACACAGTTATTACAGCTAGACAGCACCAATCAGGTGTAAAATCTGGGAGTAGTGATGGATTCAGACCTGAACCTTTAGAGGCCCATAAAGACAATCACTTAGTCTTCTATCACCTGAAGAACATTTCCAGGATTAAACAACTTATGTCCCAGAAGGATCTTGAAAAACTCACCATGCATTTTTTTTTTATTATTGATTACTGCAAAAGTGTCTACAAAGGTCTGCCTAAAAAGTTAATCAGACAGCTGCGGCTGATCCAGAACGCTGCTGCCAGAATCCTCACTAAAACTAAGAACATCACCCCAGTTCTAAAGTCCTTACACTAGCTTAAAGATTTGTTGTTGTATGAACCTTCCAAACCAGTCAGATCTTGTGGTTCAAGTCTACTCTGCATCTCCAGAACCACACATGTAGAGGCAGCATTCAGTTCCTAAACTCCTGGAACAAACTTCCAGAAAACTGCAAGAATGCAGAATCCCTTCCATTAAATCAAGTTCAAAAAAACCATTTGTTTAGATTTGCTTTTAAAGGAGCTGCCTCCTACCCAGGGAGGAATGTTTGATTTTATGATAAGAAAATACAAGCCTGAAAGCATCCAGTGCATTCATTATTTATAGATTGTAGTTTAACTTTTCTTTACTTTCCTTTTTTACTTTATAATGCCACTGCAATGTACTTTCTTTTGTTTTTTGTAAAAACCTTTGAATTGTTCTGTTGCTGAACTGTGCTATATAAATAAACTTGCTTTGCCTTTTGATTTAACTTGAGCATTTAACATTCTTGGAGAGGCATTTGTCATCAAACAGAAATAAAGTGCTGCAGTCAGACAGGTTGAAAAGGTTTCAAAATCTCATTTTACAAAAGTATCAGTCAGGAGTGTAGAAAAATCACACCATCATTACAAATATGGCACAGTGAAGAAGAAATCTAGAAGTGGTGAAAGTGCGGCAAACCTGACATTCCAAAGCTGGACTTTGTCCAAAAAGAATGAAAAGAGATAAACTTGTCCGGGAGGCTGCCAAGAGGCTGACAGCAACAGTAAAAGAGTTGCGGAACGTTCTGGTATTGGTTGTGTTGTTTTCTAATAACTCTTTTGTATTCTCTTTATGTATGGAAAAAAGGGTAAGATTCCAAACCAGAAGCATTTCCTTCTTAACGTGTGAAGCCCTAAGGGTTTTAGAACAATTTTCGCCTGAAATTACATAACTGAAATAAATCAAGAATAGCTCCACAGTTATAAGGTCTACATGCAAACTTTTGGTACCTGTAAAAAGATAAGACATAAAAAAAAATGTTGTGAACCTCGTCAAATATTTTCACTAAATGAACATTAAGAAACACAATGAAAATCCTTTAAAAACCTAGAAGATGCCTCAGATTATATTCATCATGAATATCAGTTGAAGGATATCAGTTGAAGGATATTTGTTCCACAAAAGTTTTAGTGGGCAATGTGCCAGGCAGAGCTGGGATATCAGCACAATTTAGCCTAATGTACCAAAACTGTGTCAAATGGGTTTTTCAACTAATAAAAGGGACAATCCTCAGTCAGAGATCAGTTGTAGTTTCCACAAGTTTATTAAAACCTATTTGAATTTAGAGACATCACACTTACACGGGTACCTGGAAACGTCTGTGTGCTGTCTGACTGGGGCTGCTCTCCAATCCATCATATACCCCATGTTGCTATCCAGCACCTTTTATTCAGTTACATACACAATCATTCTATCTGTGGATGTCTCCCCAGCAACGGCATAAAAAAACAGAGATACATTTCATCATTTAATAAACAATTGTTTCCCACACTTCTTCAGGATGCTTCAGGGTGGAATAGGTATCAGACGTTCCGACCAGCACAGAGAGGAAGGAGTAAGCATGCCTCCCCAATACACTGCCAGCTTCTCACGATACAGACAGAAAAGACATGCAAGCCATAGCCTTGAATAATAAAAACTCATTGTGTTTTAATACTAGAGGCTAGTGTTAAGGTTTTTTCTAACTATCAAAAGCATAACTAAAACTCCTAATAAAAATCAATCTATAAACAGCAAAGTCCCAAATATATCTTAGTCTTAGATACTAATAATACGCCATTTATATTTCCACACTACTAATAATAAGGCATTTATATTTCCACAATTCCCCATTTTGATCTCCACTAGGAGATCACTCCACATAGGGTGCAGCCAGCTCCAGCCTCTGAAGTCCGTCCGTCAAAGCACACATCTGATAAGTAGGAGGTTAAGATTCAGCACTCCCCTTCTCAATTGTGGCAGTGACAAAGCGAACCATCAGAGTCCTGATGCATGGTACACAGCAACAACCACAGGTAACAAGTATGGCAACAAAGATAGCAATAGAAATCATTAATGACATGACTAAACCTTTCCATTTGCCAAACATGTCAGTAAACCATTGCTCCAATGCATTGTCAATCCCTGAATGCTCGTGCATAGTTTTATTCAGAGTTCTCAGTCGTTCTAAGGCTCGGGTGACAGATGCATCAGGAGCGGTGTTATTGGGGATAAAAGTACAACACATATCTCCAAACATGGCACAGACACCCCCTTTTTCAGCTAGCAACATATCCAACGCCATTCTGTTATGTATGGCCATGAGAGTGTGGAAGCGTAAAGCTCTGTTTAACTAGATCAAAAAAGTGTTATTATTGTCTTTACCATAATAAAATGAACTCTGTGATAAATTCACTCCGAGTGGAGACAAGCAAGCTGTCTGTCTGGAAGAACAGATTATATTAGAGAAAAGTTCTTCGCGAGAGGAATGATTAATGAGCTTGTTATTGCAGGCAGCCAGGAAATCTTGTGACTCTGCCAGGTCAGTGTGACATCAACTCAACAGTCCAGTTGACCACAGGAATAAGGAATGATAAGAGCCTGCATTGTGTTTCAGCTGGGAAAGTTTTGATATCCCTAAAGGTCCTGCCAGGTCAATTTGACCTGAGAGGTTGCATCCAGATTAGTGATGTAATTGTTAGTGTAAAACTGTCACGTACACCAATTTGATGTTTTCCAGATGTTTGGCTAAATGTGTATTCCCGGAAAAAGTAGAGAAAAGCAATGTTGAAGGTGACAAGAAGGTTTACGTAAATGAGTATGATGATGTCAATTGGTCAGGATGCAATACAATACACACTAATGCATTGTATCTGTATAAAAACCGCCCCGTAAAGACTGAGGGGAGGGTGACTTCTGGAATTTTTGATGAAGATGATTCTGTGCGCTTTTTGAAGAATAAAGTCCCCTCTCGTGAGGATTGTTACAAGGGAGAATATTTCTGAGTACTGTTTGAATTATTTTGGCTCAGAGATCAGACCACCTCGGGACTCGGTTCAAACTGATTCTTTATATCTCTGGTCAACTCCGTCGGATCCAGAGGTAAGGCACCTGGAAGTGTCAGGACAGGTAAAATCAGTGCAAGTTTCCAGAAAATTTCAGAAATAACTTTCAAACTACGAGAGTAGATTTCAGGGGACGCCAGTAGCTGTACCACAAGGGCAAAATGTTCAGGCAACGAAGTGCAGGCGCGGCCTCTTCATATACTGCCCAGTTGATAAGCCTGATGAGCTGCACCAGTCCCTTCTCCAGCACCTCCAGGCAATGGCACCTGGCGGTAAAATGGTTAGCTGCAGGCAGACACACCACGGATTCTGACACCACCTGCCCCATAACGGCCCCCTCCCGGCAGGCCAAGGAACCGGAGGTCGGGCTGCACGGAAGTCACGGAGCAGAGCAGGATCAAGGACGAATGAGCCGGGCACCCAGGTGCGATCCTCAGGACCATAGCCCTCCCAGTCGACAAGGTACTGCCACCCACGGCCCCGCCGCCGGGAGGCCACGATCCTGCGGACGGTGTAAGCAGGGTGGCCCTGGAAGTCCCGGGCAGAAGGACGGGGCACGGCTGGAGGGCAGAGCGTACTGGTCTGGACAGGTTTCAGTTGGGAGACATTAAAAACTGGGTGAACCCGGAAACTGGAAGGCAGACGAAGGCGGACAGTAGTGGGTCCCACTAGGGACTCTATTACGTACGGCCCAATGAACCTGGGGGAGAGCTTATGGGATAGGGACTTTAATGGGATGTCCCGAGCAGTGAGTCAGACCTTCTGACCCGGGCGGTACGTAGGTGTGGGAACACGTCGTCGATCAGCATAGCGCTTGTTATGGGCAGACGTCTGATGAAGCGCCTGAACCGTTGCATCCCAAATCCGCTTGCATCTCCGGATGTGACGTTGAACTGAAGGTACCGCATCAGGTTCTCAATCTCCCTGGTCAGAAAACCGACCGTGCAACTGGGAGGTAGGATGGGCTCCACTTACTTCTCGTCCTCACAACAGGTTTGCAGAGCTTTAGTTTCTGCCTGTATGCAGGAATCAGGTGGACCATGATGTGGTCGGATTGGCCCAGTGCAGCACGTGGGACGGCGTGATAAGCGTCTCTGATGGTGGTNATGCAGGAATCAGGTGGACCATGATGTGGTCGGATTGGCCCAGTGCAGCACGTGGGACGGCGTGATAAGCATCTCTGATGGTGGTGTAACAGTGATCCAGAATGTTGTCCTCTCTGGTCGGACATTTAATAAACTGTCTATATTTGGGGAGTTCGTGGGTGAGATTACCTTTGTTAAAGTCGCCAACGACAATAACAGACGAGCCACAGTTCATATACAACATCCTGCAGTTTCATATAACTGCAGGATGTTCACTCTACCCACTGAGCCACAGTTTCCCTTTGTGAACCGATTTGATCTCGTGTGGACATGTGGAAGAATGCTGAATCATGGGGAGTTGTGGACTCGTCTGTCTGTGTGAGGGCAACTCTGTGTTTCGTATGTAAAATATCAAGTCTCTCCGAGTCTCTACGGACCTCTTCAGTAATAAGATGGACTGACGGGTGACTGACAGCAGGTTCAGCTGTTTGGTGTCTACTGTAAAGGTCATGTGACCACACGAACTGACAGCTTATTGATTATCAGCTCCTGCAGCAATGATGGACAGAGCTCTGTCCAAATCTTTTATTCTGCCATACCTGAGCTTTTTCTCTACATGTAAGCAAACAGATCAGCAGAACGCCGCCATGGGCCTAAACCCCAGCAGCTCCATGGAAACCAGTCAAACCCGCCTGACCCATAATTCGGTTAAAACCAACAGAAATCCACCAAAGATTCAGAAACAAAAACAGGTTAATGGATGTTCAGAACAAAACAAAATATGTCAGATTCAACAGCACCCTTAATCTGCTCCACTCATCCCATCTGTCTTCATCTTTTTCCTTGTCTCAGTAATCTGTGTTCAGAAAAACAACAGAAAGAAGGTGTGTCCACACAGTAAATCCTATCCTGCATCTGTCACAAAGTCATGGAAAAAAAGCAACCAAGTTAGAAACTAGGCCCAACCTACTGCTTCAACAGGATTTAAAAGGGAAAGTACCAGCAAAAAGCTGCTGATCAGAAGCAATGATACCTGATCATCATCAAGGTGAGCACCTCTGTAAAAGCCGGTTTGCTGCCTCGGAGTTTAAAGGTGTGTGTTACACGATGCCAGGATGGGAAGACATCAGCAATGAGCTCAGAGACGCAACTGTTCCTGTCAGTCAACCTGGGAAGGGTAATGATGTCATCTCCAAACTCTATGAAGTCCATCATCCTACAAAGAGAAAGATTACTCCTAAGAGGAAAACACCTCAGATAATCTTGCCAGGAGCGGACGTCCCAGCAGATTCAGCCCAAGGAGTGCGTGAAGCTCAAAACAATGACCAAAAACCCAAGGGTTCCATCTCAGACTCCGCAGGCCTCAGTTAGCAGGTTAAAGGTTAACCCTCCCACAGTCCTGCTAATACAGAGCGAGGCAGATGTAACGGGAGGCACCAGAAAGAACTGCATGCAGGGTTGCTCTGACCCCCGCAGGACCAAAAATCCAGAGCAGTGGTTGGAAATGTGATGTGGAGGGCTCCCTGTGAAAACCACCAAAGAGACAGGGAAAAACTTGAGTAGCACATTTGGGGTTTGTGCGACCCCTCCAGGACTGCAGGAGGGTTGTAGGTCATACTGAACAGGTCATACGAGACAGTGAAACACTGAACCAGTATGGCTGCTTGAAAGGGTTTGAAGGAGAAAGCCCCTTCTTCCTAAAAACAAGATGGCAGCAGGACTAAGGTTGCATCTGGATGAAGGACAATACTTCCGGGACAATGTCCTCTGGACAGATGGGACCAAAGTAAAGACGTTTGACCATAAGGCACAGAACCATGCTTCAAGAAAATCGAACACAGCAGATCAGGACAAACACCTCATGTCAGGCAAAGTGGTGGAGGGGTGATGGTTTGGGTTTGGACCTGGACACCTTGCAGCTTTTCCATCTTGGCTTCATGTTTGTTGAATAATGAATGTGGAATTTACAGAGCGTGTACTTACTTTACTATGACAGCATGAGTCTGTGTGTGGCTACTAAAATAAATTATTTTACAGAACATGACAATCAGAGAAGATATAAACATTTGTTTGTAGTGGTTGATAATTCCCTTTGTTTCCTAATTTCTAAGTTTTCATTTTATTTTCTAGTTAATTTCTTTAAATCAGACCTTTTTGTTTTGCTTTATGTTAACCTGTTGATGTCTGCATGAACCCTCTAAAGAATTTTTTAACTTGTCTTATTTTCCTTAATTGTTTATGTAATTTGTTGAGCACCTGGCTTATTTTAAAGCGCTTTATAAATAAAGGTGGTCTGGTATGAAGACAGCCTGAAAGTCAGACGTTTCAGATTGTGAGTGATTGCAAAGTTTGGCCACAGGTTGTTTGCATTCCTCCTCCTCCTCCTCCTGAACGCCACTCTGTCGTGCAGCTTGTTATTTCTGGACGGCTGCATCATGCACACAAATACCCCGACCACAGAGAAGCCTGTCATTACAAACCGACGGCTCTGTGACGTTCTGCTGTTTGCTGCAGAAACATTTTCAGCCCCGTCCTGCTTATCTGCCGCTGTTTGTCCGCTTCTCATTAAATACAGAGACGTAGGACTAAGCTCTGTAATCTGAACATAACTCTCCAGCAGCTGATCCGTTAACACTGTTACTCATACCTCCATCAGTCAGGGTTATCAGGTAAAAAAAAAAAAAAAAAGGGGGGGGGGGGGCAGAGAGAGGATTTGTGTTTTTAATCAGGAGTTACATAAACTCACAAGAAAATTGTGTTTTAACGTTTTTTTACTCAGTCTAAAAGCAGCAGACAGAGACTCAGTTGGAGGGTTTTAATTCGGATTAGACCACATTAAATAAAACATTTCACATCATTGGACCTGGCTTTATGAAAGTGTTTCTCTCTGCGCAGATTTAATGTTGCTGGAGATGATTTCATCCAAGCTAAAGAACCCCGAGCCTGTAGGAGGGTGACCGGGTTCCCTTTTCCTGTTTTCCACACTCACTGATGTTTGTAAATCTGACTGAGCTCAGGTGCTTTTGCAGAGTTGAATTTAATACTCCTACCCAACTTCAGTTCTTCTTTTAAGCATTAGTTGGCACTACAGCAAAAACGTCTCTGTTCAACAAGTGGCAGCAGAAGAAGACTTTAGTGGACGGACATTCCTCATGAACATCTCTAACCACACAGTTTGACCTGATAACCTCTACCTTTAGATCTAAAGTTTAACCTTATGCAATGAAGATATTTTGCCTGTAAAATTTAACGTTCCTGCATGGTTTTCCTGTCTGGTGAGGATTATTCCTCCAATCCTGGGAAAGTGCATAGCCGGTCAGAATGACAGAACAGACCCCTGCTTGACAGGGTCTGACCAAGGTGAAGTTGCAATGGGGGACCCTACAGAGGAACCAGACTCCTGGACAAAACAAACACCAAGAAACAGGAGCGCAGCTGAAGGTCCATGAATGTGACGGAGATTAGTGTACTGTTGTCCTCGAGGCGACAGGATGGAGACGCTGCAGAGATCTGCACCGAGCTGCTCTGATGGCAGGGAAACAGACCTGCTCTGATTGCACACAATAATTAGATGTTATTGGTAAAAATAGGCTGATCAGAACCAAAAGCAGAGATTTCATTTGAGTAAAGCAGCAGGTTCAGAGGCAATAAAAGGCCCTTTGGGTTGAACCAGCTCAGTTTTAGGAGTTCAGAAGGCATCAACTGGTCTGAGTCAGCTCCTCTGCCTATAAATACAGAACCAAGCGAGGTGAGAACTCCTCCACTTCCCCTGTTTTTAACACTGAATAAGCATGTGGGCCTTTTTCTGAGGAGCAATGACGAACTCCGTCGCTGATGGAGCTCGAGGAGCTGAACACGGGTCCTTTTCAGGAGACGGGACAGGAATAATTCAAGGTTATGCTGCCTGCGTGCGCGCGCACAAAAGAAGCATGTAAACAGAAGCTACAGCAGCGAAAAAGTGAAGGTTTTTGCTCTCCAACTGCAGTTCAGCATCAACAAACAGACAAATCCCATCAGGACCTCCTTCTCCAGCAGCAGACATGACATCAGAGCAGCTCAAACCAAAGGATTTGAGCTCTGAACAAATACCCTTGCTTTCATAGCTGCAGCTGTGCTAACACAGGGCAACGCCCACCTTGGTGAGGCTGCCACAGGTACGCCATCTCCTTTCAGCATGAACAACAGGAAAGGTTTGCACTGATCCTCCTGCAGGAGGCCCATTCAGGGCCTCACAAAGCCTCTGAGTTGCCGGGTCATCAGCAGAAGCTCCTGAATGGTTCTGACACACAGAAGGTAGCTCAGGACATCAAACAGCCCTGACCTTCACTTTATGATGAAGCATAAAGCCTGCTTTATGGAGCCATCTATAAATAGAGCCTCTGTTGATAAAGGCTTCCCATCCATCATACCAACCCTGAAGGTCAGAAACCCACAGCTGACTCAAACTGGAAACGGCTCCTGCAGTTTAAAGGAACTGGTCTGAACACTGCACAGTTCCCTCAGATATTTTGAGCTTCTCTTTATTGTTTTTATTCATGAACAGAGTCTGGAATCTCCATCTGATAGGATGAAGCACCTTTGTTCTGTCAGAACTTCTGCAGAACACCTAAAACTTTGTCCATTGTCCTGTCTGGTGTTCCGTTTGGGGCCAGCAGGGTTGAGAAGGTCATAAACTGCCCCGACACCAATGCGATCATCAACTGATCCAAACCCAAAGCTCTCTCAGGGCTACGTTCTGAGTCTCTGTGATAATCTTCAACACTTTTACAGTTCAGGACTGTTTCATTGAGCTGCAGCCAAAGATGCCTGCTGCTGCGAGTCCCCATCAGGTGCAGGTGCACACTGAGACCCACGTTCCTGTTAAAGCATGAAGCAGAAAATAAGACCTGCAAGACACTGGAACCTGAAAACCATCTGCTCCAAAGGAGGCATGCTCCCTCTGGAACCGGACAGGAATCAGAGGAACATATCAAGCTCTTATTCTACTGAGGTTCTCCAAGGATGGAACAGGTGGCTGTAGACGGACACAGAACAACGGGCATAATCAGTCCTGAAAATGAATTAGAGCAGCAGGAGATGTGAAGGAGGTGTAAGGAAGCAGAGGAATCAATCAGTGGAACATCTGGAAGCTCATCCATTCTCCAGCTCCTGTTTGATGGCTGTGTCTCCAACATGGCTGCTGTTGTCTCACCACATCAGGCAGAAAACAAATATGGAGGAAACTGCAGACTGTTCTGTCTCCTGATGAAGTTTTAAACCCTGAAACAGTCCAGTTGTCTGCAGAACCTCAGTGTGGAGACTTTAGTTTGAGCATCTGCAGCTGCTGCCTGCGGCATCTCCAACACAGATTGTTTCCGGTCAGAAGACAGGGAGCAAACCTCCAGCAGGTCTCTAAGCCACTGCTGTGAGAGTGGCAGAGCTGCAGCTGAGGTCTCTCTGAGTCTATCTGAACATCCAAGATCTCTGCAGCCTTTCAGAGGAACTGACTGAGATCAGATGGAAATTTCTGCAGAGGCTGCAGAAACATAGCAGCTTCTGATCTGCTGACACTGACCGAACCGATACCAGCTCTGTCCAACTGCCCTCCTTCACAATGACATCCTGCTGCTCTCTGTCTGACTCAAACTTTCATGATGAGGAGATGATCTTGACTGTCCTGGTACTTCATCTGCTTTGTTACCTCTAACTGACTTGCTTGCTGCTTTGAACCCATTTCATATGTTCTGGTTATTAAACCAGACTGGATCACTAGCTTTGATTCTGGATCTTCAGCTTTTAGATGTGGGTTATGGCCTTACTCAGGTTCAGACATGGTCACTGTCTGAATCTCGAGTTCAGAACTGGACCTGCTCAGTTTGCTCACATGGATCCTTGACTCTCTGACAGCCTCAGAGTTGTTCTCTAACACCGGTTCTGATCAGGTTCTGGATCGGTGAGGGTCTCAAGAGTCAAGAACCCAGAGGAACAGAACCTACAGGGCATATATATCTGCACAGCCTGACGGACAGTCATGTTAAACCACAGAGACAGATTTTCTAATTAACAGGTCAGGAAGGCTTCTGTGAGATCCCCTTTAGAGGTTTTCCAGGTTCGTCCCACTGGGAAGAGACCCCTGGAACCAGAACCAGATGGAGACCCGGTCTGGAGGGACTATATACCCCTTCTGGTCCAGGAATGCCTTCAAATCAATGGATGGCAATGAAAGGTCCTCACATTTTTATAGTTAGAGAAGAGTGTGTGTGTGTGTGTGTGTGTGTGTGTGTGTGTGTGTGTGTGTGTGTGTGTGTGTGTGTGTGTGTGTGTGTGTGTGTGTGAGGTTTGACATGGAGCAGCCTGACACGTTTATCTGGGAGGCGTTTCTGGAATGTGGGGAATTTCTCTGGAATTCCTCTCGGATCTGTGCGTCTGCTGCTGTTGTGAGTTTCCGGCCCAACAGATCCAATCTTTGCTCTATCTGGATCAGAACTTCCAGGTATAGAAGATAAAATCTTTCTGATGGTGGTGGAGCTCATTTGTCATCAGAAGTCATTGGTGTTTATTTTTATCTTAGGAAGCTTTAAAGTGTAGAGGGAATCAAACCATCAACCTGTGGATCCCAGGATGTGTTTCGGCTATGAGGAGTTGGACTCTGGAGCCACAGAAAATCCTGGGATACACACCCTGTAGCTGGTGGATGAAGCCAGACATTGGTTCCTATCTTCATCCTGAACTTCAGTGACCTTCTCCTCATTGCTCCTCATTGTAGAGCTGCAATGAGGAGAAGGTCACTGAACTTCAGTGACCTTCTCCTCATTGCAACTCTACACATCACCCCATTTGATGCTGAGTTAGTGAACCAAGCAGCAGATTTTCAGATTCTTAAATCATCTCTTAAATGTGAACCTGCTCCTTTGATAAACGGTTCTCCTCCTCTGGGATGCTCCGATCAGGATGAAAAAGGTCGAATCCAAGACAGAGATCAGCTTTTACTTTTATCTCAGATGTTTTCTCCTTTTAAAGCCAGAACACAGGAATACGGCCGGGGCAGCTGTTTTGTGATGGATCTCCAGCCATAAGGCTAGGGAATGCTGCCTGAAGCTGAAGTCTGTTTGCAGCTCTCCTGAATTATTTGTGTGCAGTCCCTATTCTGTCCACAGACATTACACACAGGGGCTTCTGATCTCTCTTCTGCTGCTCCAGGGCTGGTGGCTGTGAGCTCGGGTCACACTGAACATGACCTTAGGCTCCAGGCTCACTGTGACTGCTCCGAGTTTTCCTGCTGGACTCCAGCTTGTCTCGGCTCCCTGGTGCGACTTGATCCCTCTGCCTTTGAAGCTCCGTGTAAGCCGACGTCTGCTGAGCCTGCTGGTGACACAACCACATGCTTTCATTCCCAGCTGGCTCCTCTGAATAGCAACACCAAGGATGACCTCCAGGAAGAAGCCCACTCGCTCTCCCTGATGGCCTCTTCACATTTAAATCCCCCCTGTTGAGGGGTGGGTCCATCTCTTGAGACACACATGGTGATGGACTCATCCATCATCTTCATAAAGCTACAATAGCTTTTAAAAACAGGAAGTTGGAATTTACTGTGGATTTTCTTTGATCCACACAGACTCGGATATATACATACACCCCTCTTTAACTCCAGTTAAATGCAGATAACTGAGTTCCCTTACTGGCTAAACTGGTAGAGTTCCTCTGAACTGGTTGGTTTCCTGGAACAGACCCAGCTTTTAAACATGGCACATAAATTAAGGTCTAAGCTTTGGATAGGCCATTCCAGATCCACCCAGCTGGGTCCAATCTTCAACCATCTAGCTGGTAGTTTGAGGTGAAGTTGAATAATCTGTAGGTAGTCATCCTTCTTCATTATTCCATGCACCTTGTGGACCAGTACCACCGGCAGTGAATCAGTCCCACAGCATAATACTGCCTTAACCATGCTTTACAGCTGGTACAGTCCTCTTATGTTTGAAAGCCTCACCTTGACTCTTCAGCTCAATCTTTGTCTCGTCTGACCATGAGACTACAGAAGACATTTGGTTTCTGGACGTGGACAGCTGCAGGTTTCAGTCCAGGCAAAAGATGCTGATTTTGAAGCAGGAGCTTCTTTCTTGTTCAACACCTTCTCAGTCCATGGTGATGATAAACTGGTGTCATCGTGGACAGTGATACTGGTGTTCCAGACGTTTCCAGTTCATAGCAGGCTTGTACTGGACATCATAACCAGTTTCTGTTCATCTGAGAAGACCAGTTTGGATCTTCTTCCAGACTTTGATAAAGAGGTGACACATCTAAGTAAGGAGTTAACATCTAAATAGTAAACTCAAAAAAAGGTTAAAAAACAAACCAACTGGACTTCAGTTCTTGTAGTTGAGGATGTTTCGCTCTTCATCTAAAGGGCTTCTCAGTTCAGAGAATGGGAGGGAGAAGTTCCAACCTTCTAAAATGTTTGGAATGAGTTATTCTAAATTTACATGCAGATTAGACTCTCCTAACAATAGGCTGTTGTTGGTGACGTTGGCCTAGAGCACTGAGAGGTGTTTTGGTCACCTGCAGAAGGTGTGGTTTGGTCTGGAACTGATGGACATCAGGCTTAAAGCTGACCTGTGTGTTTCTGACAGCTGAAGTCTGAGGCCTCCTCCTCTGTTGGTTTCTCTCTTTTGATGAAAATGGCTTCCTTCACTTCTCTCTCAAGCCATCTATCACCTCTGTCCAAAATATGAACATTCTGGTCCTCAAAGGAGGATCTTCTGGCTGCAAGAGTGATTCCTCTGCGGTGAAATGTGACACCAGACATCCGTATGTGACGCCTTATTCCACAGAAGGCCTCATTAAGCTCCAGGCCTTCGTCAGCCTGAGCCACTGTCGGTGCCGGAAGGGGGACACAGTGCACGCAGTGTGCAGGGACTGGCCTGGGTCCAGAAGCTCTCCAGAACATTCCTGTGAGAGGCGGCTGGTTGGCAGCCTGGAGGTTTCCTGGTAAATAAGCTGAACAACAACTAACAACAGGAGGAAGGCTTGTTCTGAAAGGGGATTAACTCGTTTCGTGATATTACCAGGATCTCTGCCATATGAAAGGTTTTTCTATCAAAGCTCAGAGAGCTCATCGTTCTGCTCGTTCTGTTCCAAAGTCCAGGGAAGATAAGAGCTCCTCTCACAGCTTTAACAAAGGTCACGCTCTTTTTAATGTTAGACCTACATTAGAGGGTGAATCTTCTCCAGACCTGCAGCTGTTTCCAGCAAGCACCAGTTGGTCACCAGAGAGCTTCTGTTTCAAATGTTTGATGCAGGCCATCTCCACAGTCTGCTGGGTAACATGATGACACCTCAACATGGACTATGCTTCAGTCTGAGGCAGCAGATTCACTTGGCAAACAGGTCAGACGCACTGATTCTGAGACAGTGCAACTGGTTCTGTCCAGGATAGCATGCTGAGCAGCCTCTTCCTCCTCAGCTGTGAAGTAATGACAGAGTTAGGTCTGAACATGTGCTGAGGCATGTTAATCAGAATGAATCTGTTGTCAGGCTCCATCTTTAAGGTTTCCTTCTCCTGACACAGAACCAGGAGCTACAGCTCCGCTCAGATTTAACGACGACTCAGAGTTCAGACTGATTGAAGCTCGTTTCTATTGATTTCCTGAAGTTTCAGAGGGAGAGAGTGAGCTGCATGAGAATGTGCAGCCCTGCAGAGAGACGAAGTTTTTAAAATGTGCTGCTTCTTAAAGAGCTCACACTCACAGGTTAGCCTTCAGACTCTATCAGTTTCTGTTAAAGAAGCAGCTGAACCTAACCAGAGGAGTAAAAACAGAAACGGATTTATATTCAACACTAAAGAGTTGAAATCCTCGTAGCAGAGCTACGGATCAGCAGCTGGTCAATTCTGATAAAATGTGAGTTTTAAGAACACATCTTTCAGTTTTTCTTTCAGTTTATGGTTTGCATGTGTCTGTGTTTATATCTGAGGTGGCCTGCAGCTCTCTGCTCTGGAAGGAGCCTTATCAGCCCGAGCAGCCGGTGCTGTGTGCTGGTAAAGCTGTGATTATCACAGTGATTCTCTGATTGGTGTAAAACTCAAAGATGAAAAGGGTATCAGATTGTGACATGAATATATGTAGCTAAAATATATATTGTATAAAATTAGTATTTTTCATAAGAATGATACAATGAATCATGTTTAGTTACCTTTACATTTTCACTAAATAAATAAAAACGTGATGGCTGTCCCTCGCTCGCTCTCCACTTCCTGCGTCCAAAATGTTCTTTAAAAGCTTGTGATTCATCAGAAAACTTAGCAGATCTTTGTCTTCACATCAATCTTCTCCACGGCTGGATCTGAACACCAGCATCTCAGACTGCTCTTCAACACCTCTCATCCACTTTAAATAACTCGCTCACACTTTTAGCTCTGCCTCAACGAGCAGCAACCCCAACCCACACAGACACAAACTGCACAAGGACTCCCAAAATGAGGCGTGAAGTTAATTAGACTCAAAGAACATCTTCCTGCTGCAACACAATCAGCTACACTGCAGCTCTGAGCAGGAGAGAGTTTCTGCATCAATAAACTCCCACACACACAGGCCTGAATGCACCCAACACACACACACACACAGGCCTGCATCCAAACGGAGGAGCGTGACTGCAGAAGAAGCCAGTAAAAACCAGCAGAGACTCAGACAGACCAACAAACTGAACAAACATCGTGTCTGTTTGCCGAAATCCACATGCAGACTTCATGAAGCAGCTCTCCTCTGAGATGGACCAACATGCGTCTACTTCACCTCCAACTGAGACCTTCCTGCTCAGAAAAGCACAAATATAGAGCGTAACCTCGGTGGAGCAGGTCCAAACCAACCAGCTCTTAGAAAAATAAATGAAGAAGGAGAAAGTTTTAAGAAAAAAATATTCAGCTGATTCAAATTGTTCCACCAGTGTTTAGCTCCCAGGGTTCTTCTCACTCTCCTGCTGAGAGCTCGGTGAAGCCCCAGATGAAATCCCTACATCTGGGGAGCTACTATCAACATCACACTGTTGTGCTAAGCTAACTTGGTTATAGCATTTTGAGTGTTTTCCTTCAGTTTTCCGCTCAACAACCTTCAGAGGTAACGCGTTGATTCTGTAACATTCAGAACCTTTAGTCTGGTTCTTGCCTCTGTATCGGTGCTCTGATTGCTTTGCTGTTTGACCTGATGTTTGCTGCCTCTTTAGTCCCAGAAAGTAATGAGAAAATCCAGAAAAGCCATCAGAACTGTAAAAGACCCACTGATAATTCAGCACCGACAGACAGTAACACTATTTACCTCAGCATGTTTTATACAGGGAAGAACCGATCGAAAGGATGATAGTTTGAGACTAAATAAATGATTGAACAAATAAAGTCTGCCTATGAATGTTTCAGATTAAACATGGTGAAAACTTCCCAGCAGATTCCTCAGCTCCAACCAGGCGCATTTCCTTTCCCTTTGGGATTAATAAAGTATTTTAGAACTAAAATGAGCCCAGTTTAACATTTCATTGCTCAGTCTCAGAGTTAGATTGTGTTCCGCACAGCATAATAAATTTCTCTGCCAATCATTTTCTAGTGTCTGCAGGAAAAAATTGGCTGCAGCTGCTTTTCCTTTTGACTGTTAAAATTTCCACGTTGTGCCACTGTAATCCGCACAGTTTATGTTTGGGATTTTTGTGGTTTCTTTAAAATTTTTCCCATTGGGTGTAGCGGGGCAGCAGGATGGTGACAAACTCAGCTGCATTTATTCCATGTGTGCTGGGTCTGATTAAGGTTAAGCAGTTTTTATGTTGGGAACCTTTCCAGCTGCCGTTCAACATCCTGAGAAATGATCAGAATGTGAGGCATCATCATCAGTTAGTGGGAGAGGATAGAAACCTGCAGAGAAGGTCCTGGAAGATCCGGCGTAGAATCAGCTGCTGATGTGGCGTCTTCAACAGAGCAGAATGCAGTCAGTGTTCAGGTCAGACAGGATGCTATAGTTTCCATTCACACACTGCACAAAACCAGCAACACAAACTGAAGCTCATGTTCTCAGTTCAAACATCAGTGAAGAACCTCAGCTGTGGCAGATTTTAAAGCCACTAACCAGATATTTCGGAACAAATATGATCAAACCCATTTAGAAATGCCACGCTCAGTAGTTCTAGATGTTTAACTGCAATAAATGGAGGAGACAGAAGGAGAAAACGGGTTCCTGATGTTTGTTTCTAACTGGTGACTGTCTCCGCCCAGAGGGGAGCACTGGTGCATGATGGGAGATAAAACAGAGGAGATGAAGGAAGAGAAGCGAGGAATCAAAGAAGCAGCAGTGGGGCTCCAGGGGAGGTGATATCCTCTAATTAAACAACAACACACGAGCAGCATGTGTGACTGAACTACAAAAGTCCTCAGAGCTCCCTACTGAGCGCGCTCCGAACAGCACACAGCATCTAATTACTGCAGAGCATCAGATTCCTGAGACTGGATCTGAGAGGTTCATGAGAACAGCTCAAACAGCTGCAATCCCAACTGTTCAGTCGTTAACAGCGACCCGCTCAGAGCTGAAGCACTGGTCTGACTGCACACATCAAACTGGTGACCCGAACAACCAGCAAGGAAACAGACTTAGTGATGGAGAGTTCACTCAGCATAGACAACATGCAACTACTCCAGAATTAAAGTGACCTGCTATCCTCCAGGTCCAGGAGCCGGAGAATGCTCCGATTGGTGCACGTTGATTGGTGTACACTGCACACTGTGCACGGTCCTACAGCAGACAGTCCACGGTCCAAACGGAACCAAAACACCATGACTCAAACTGGAACAGCTGTAAATTCAGACTGAAACTGTGCATTTACAAAGTTCTGCAGAACAATTTACTGAACTTTTGATCCATTAGATTCAGTGTGTTAATGCTCACTTTTATGGTGTCCTGACTGAAAAGAATTATCATTTTTACAGAATTTCGCAGATGTGTTGGAAAAGTGCTGAATTTTGGCCCAAATGTCTGACCTGAAACCAACACATCAGGTATTTTAGGAGCTGATTTCATGTCTTACTGAAGCATCACTGGGTGTTCTGTTGTTTCAGCGGCTCAGTCTTTGTCATCAAACTGACGAAAAGAGACTTTTCATCTTGAACTTTCCCCGCAGCTTTCAGTCAAACTGCTGAAGGAGACGTAAAGCTAGGAAAGTAGAGGTGAGGATCGACAGCCAGACCTGTCTTATATGGGGTGGGGGGTGAGGACACGCTTGGTGACAGCTCCCTGATAGTCTGCAGAGACACAGCCTACTCTCTAATAGATCTGCCCCTGGATGCTTCGACTCTTTTACATTTCAATAAAAAACTACCAGCTTGTGTCTGTCAATCAGGCGCAGCATTAATTTCCTGTGGGCGGCCGACGTCTGCTGGCTGTCGACGAGGACTGATGCTGCATTTCACGGTCCAGAGCTGGATGGCTTCCTGCAGGGATCCTGAAGCAGAGCTGGAGAACAGAGTCCAGCTCTGCCTCAGAGGCTGAATGGTTCATTAACTCAGACCAGATGAGAAGCAGGTGGGGAACAGCTAATCAGAGACCTGTCTGGGTGGAACAAACCAGACTGAAGTCAGACTTGCAGCTCTGGTTCCTGAAGCAGCTGCAGAGCCCCGATAAGGAAAATGTGATAGAAAATAACTGTGACTGACACTCAGAACAGGATGTGCACATTTAGAGACGAGTAAATCCAAAAAACCAGCAGCTCAGGGAGAAAAAATGAGGAGGATGCAGTTTGAGACAATAAAGGACAGAAGGGGAAGATAAAGCATGTTCCAAACGTGACACCTGAGAAGATATCACAGTCTGACTTTACCCACCCATCCACACACACACATCCACATTTCTAAGGAAACCCCAGATTTCCTTCTGATAATCCCATCAGAGAGAACATTCTCTGTCTCAGAGACGTGGAAATATAATTCAGAAACGCAAAAGCTCAGAGCGTCCGGGTCTCACCTCCAGAAGCTCATCATGATGAAATCTGGCTCTGGTTTGTGTTTGATCTCCTCTCCCACTCAAAAATCAGGAGGTTCCTCTGAAGGCACGCTCCTTTTTAAAGCTAGTGATGAAAGAGTCCTGACATCCTTATGATGAAGCTTTCTGTCATTTCATGTCATGAACAGTGCCAGAATGTCACCTTGCTCTGCTCTTCACTTCAGTCTCATCCTGCTGTTGAGGAACACCATAGAAACATCACAGAAAGGTCTGCTTACAGATGCAGGTCTGGTTAAAGATGCGGGCAGGTGTTTGCATCCTTCAGCATCAACGTTCATCTGGAGCTTCTTAGGATTTATCTCAACTATTCTTCAATCAGGATGCAAAGATTTTACAACATAGATGTGCCAAGGATATATACAAGAAAGAAGTCTAAATGTGTTGTGGATTTTCTCTGATCCACACAGGCTCAAAATTATACATACAGGCTCAGATATATTTATACATTCATCTGAAGGTTCTGGTTCTGATCAACATACCAGCAACCCTGAGAAAACAGAATGTCACAACCAGGGTTTCTGTTTGGTTTGCTGGTTTATTGGAAATCCTGATTTATTGGGTTAAAATAATTCACAGTAGACGTTTTTCTACAGAACAGAGTATTTGATCCATTTGGGTTTTTAACTCACATTTGTTATTCAAGGAGCTTTAATTGTTTTTTTAAATTTTCAGGTACCAATGGCCGGTACCTGCAACCCAACCAAATCATCAGCCATGACTGCCAGGAAAGGACGTTTAGCAGACAGACTGACGATGGGTCCAGTGGAACCAGTTAACCCCCACATGGATCATGATCCCAAGTAGGTTATGAATAACGAGCCAAGTGCACTGTTTTGGACTCAGCACCTGATTTTGTTGTTTAAACATAAATAAAGTCCTCTGCTGTTTCTGACCTTATAGAGTTTAATCCAGATGGTTCTGGATGTCACCTGAATGACTGCTGTTCTGGTGAGTCACATTATCGAGCCCACAGCAGCAGAATATTGCTGAACATAAGAGAAAAGCAATCTGCAGCGTGTTCTGACCCAAACACATAAGGCTGGAGCAGAACCAGTTTCTGTGTCTGAGCTGAGGTGTTCCTCAGGGAAAGGTCCATCAGACAGGATTCTTAAAAATACAATAACAGTCCAATCTAAACTCCAACAATGAATGTTTTAGCTCTCTGTTCTGTCATTTCATGCAGTTAAACAACTAAAAAGAAAAGTTTGCATTTAATCCATTCGGCAGGAGAACTTTATCCTGGCTGCGTTTGACTGATTCTAAAGTCTGGTCAGTACGTTTAAGGTGTTAATGAGCCCTTGGACCTGCAGATGGCTGCTTCAGGTGTAAATGTCTCTGCTTCCAGCTGAGATCTGCAGAGACAGAAAGGAACATTAGAGCTGAGGCAGAGCAGATCTGAGCCGGGTTTAGTGAATTATCTGTTTCCAGGATCGATCAACAGAGTTACCGTAAGCAGGAGGAGGAGATGGAAACAGGGAGGGATGGAGGAGATACTCAACCTGCCTTTAAAAGGTTCTTCATTATGGTTCTGTAAGAAATCACAAACCAGTTCTACAAATCTGAAGAACTGGTCGTTTCTGCTGCTGCTCATAGCGATGATGATCATCTGATCCATGCATTTAATCAGCAGCACCGCTAATGTAACCAGTTAGGACCTGCTCCACTCACTGCTTCTATATTATTGTTTAGTTTATGGTGAATATATCAGCAGTATTAGCTGAAAATTTAAGGTTAATGTGCTTAACATGTTCTAATGAGAACCTGCTTCCTTCATGCTGTTTAGAAAGCTAAATGAGTTGAGCTCTGGACGAAGAACTGATGCAGGGATCATTAACTCCAACATGTTTAATCAACCGTGCATCAACCTGAGCGGTGAAGGTGGCAGCGAGCGCGCTCTCATGGGAGGCTGTGCCTCAGCTGCAGGATCTCCTTACAGCCCACTGACTCTGTTTCTGTGACTCTGTCTGATTCACCTCACCTTCTCTGCAGGACATACAGAGAATAACCACACTATGAAGCTCCACCTCCTCAGAATAACATTAAAGCACCAACCACATTGGCTCCTTGGACTCCCTTGGGTTAATCGATTGATTAACAATTCCCTCTGCAGAGCCGGCCCAGACTCTCCGTTAATCAGACCTTGTTAGACCCCATGATGGAGTGTGAAAGGAACAGTGATGAGTTCAGATGCACAGAGACGGTGGGACAAACCATTTTCTCTGACCTCTCGGGTACCTTTGTGTCAGTTGAATGTTGGTCCAGCCCTAATCAAAACTACCTGTATGAATATTTCTGGATCCAAATCTCTGTGTCTGCAGTGACTCCATCCTAACAACTCTGCCAGTGATCCATTCAGATCCACAGGGTTCTGTTCTGTTCAGTATAGGTCAGGGGGAGAATAATCCAGCCCTCCCGTCCATATCTCCATCCAGCTCCTCATTATGATGCATTCACTGTGCCTCAGAATTCCTGGTTCTTATATCCATCTGGACCATTAATCTCCTGCAGGAGATGGTCTTCTTGAACCATGAGGAGTTTTTCCTGAATCACTGCTCAAAACTGGCAGTAGATTTGGAAGTTGACTTTAAGTCCACGTTCAACCCAGAAAGATCCAACTAACTCATCTTTAATGAGCCCAGCCCATACCAGTACCCCACCTCCACCCTACTGTTCTAAACACACGACTGTGAAGCTGTAGTTGCTTCTGGAGGACAGCAGTGAAGCTGTGGTTGAAGGACACAGCGATGAGCAGAGCAGTAACCAGAGGACAGCTGGCTGATCACGCTGAGAGGAACATGAGCTCTCCATCTGGAGGACAAGCCTGAGAGCAATGTGCTACTGGTTTCTGGGTGAGAGGTCAGGACAACAGCAGACTGTTAAAAGAGTCATAGTCAACTTGAGGGTGATGCAAACACACCACAGCAGGACACAGGTGCTCTAGGCTGAAGATGCACGAGGTGCTGCAGGAAGGAGGCTGAATGAGAAGGAGGAGTAAATTATGTCATCGGTGAGGTCATCACTCTAAACCAGACTGAATTACACCACATAGCCTCTTCCTGAACATTTATAGACCCTCCTGACCATGTAAAGACCCTTCTGAACATGGTTTACTTCTCCTAAACCTGCTCAGTTTTTCTGGAACATGTGTGTGTGAATCTTTGTGGAGCTTGGGAGGCATAGCTTCATGTGCCTACTCTGTTTTAAACTTTTTAGACCTTTTCTTGGACTAAACATCAAAATATTCTGATGGCTTCATCATTGACCATGTGGAACCTTCACTGACACCCATCCATAAATTTAACCATCTATTTTCTAAACCTGCTCAATGCTGTTCAGGCTCCCAGAGCAGCAGTGCAGGAGGTTAGCAGGATGTGGGACACACCCTGGATGGGTCCATCTGTCCATCACAGGTCGCCATGGAGACTCACTGTCTGCACACACTATGAATTTTTAACCTTAACCTAACATGCGTGTTTATGGCGGGTGGGTGGAAGCTGGTGTTTAGCATGTTTACTCAAAGCAGCTTCTGGGTTTAAATCCTGGTCTGGGTTTACTCCATCCCATGATGAACCAGTGAGAATGAAGAATGGAAAGGAAACAAAAAGTGAACGAGTCCGAGTCAAGTTTTAGTATCAACACCTCCTCATTAGCTGGAGCTTGATGTGCCCAAATAAACCCTGTTCTTCACACAGAAGCTGCTGTTTTCTGGGTTCAGCAGCGTTCGGAGAGAAGATGTTTGTAGCTGAATGTTCAGGTCATCCATCAGACTCTAACCTGCAGCTGTGGTCTGAACACACTTCTTCGGAAAAAAAACGACAGAGGAGACATTTCTGGAGCAACTCGGGGGAAGTCTGAATTCTCAAAATGTTTCTCATTCATCAGAGGTGACGAACACGGAGATGGGCGACATGTTCAGAGCAGTCCCTGCACGGCTATCATTAAATGAGAACTCAACAGCACGACTCATGAGTAATTCATCATCATCTGCACATTTTTCATCTGCTGCAAGCTGGAGCCGTATCTGGGGCGCACACACACCCACACGCCCACACGCACACACACACACACACACACACAGACAGAGGAGGCAAACAGGTCTGCAGGAGTCTGAAGAATCTACATTTATTTATCCCAAACATCTAATCAGACAGACAGGAGCTTCACCTGATCAGCTAGATGTTTCCACTGAGCAGGTAATACAGTGTCCGGGGGTGAAGCTCGTGTTCAGCAGAGACTAAAGAGTAGGAGGAGCTCCAGCTGCTCCAAGGAACTACAGAGACACACTCCTGTCTCCCCCTGCAGAAATGATCTGCAGCTTATTGAAGGTCAAGTTCTTCTGCATTCAAACTAACTGCAACACCCACCCTCACTTTACACACCACAGTTTACACTTAATGGGAACCTTTTGCACTAAGAAGCTCCACCTCCACTTCTTCAGAGGACACGGGCATTTGTGACTGTCCCTGGAGGAAAAGTCTCCACATGAGGAAGTGGTCTGAAGATTAGGAGGAGCTGCATGGATGCTAGCAAGATCAGAGCTTCTGAGGACTTTTAGTTTAGATTTATTTCTAAGCCTTCTTTTATTAGCTCAGTTTTACTCAATCTGCTTCCATCCATCCATCGAAAAACATGAGAACAGTGTCTGAGGGAAAATACAACAGAACCAACTAAATGGTCTGGATCAGACAGGAATGAACTCAAACAGAAACATCCCTGCAGGAGAAACGAGGTCCTTCGGGAATAAATTCATAATGTGGTAGAAGTTAGTATATTCATGAAAGGTCAAATCCGGGCCAGAAATCTTCACAGACCTTTAAGTTTCTGCAAAAATGTCTGATATTTCAGAAATAAGCAGACAATAATCAGTCGGACCATGAATTAACCCCCCAGGGTAAATCCCAGTTTAACCCCAATACCCCCCCTGTTTCATTAAAAACCAGATCCAGGAACATGTTCATGCTTTGGACCCTGCAGTGTGGCTGTGTCGTTCATCCCAGGAGCAGCCAATTGCAGCCCTTTGTTCCACATCAAAGCAGCTGTTATTAAAAAACCTACTTTATCTTATTGGAAACTCCGCTCGGTATTTTCTGGCCTAATTTCTCCAGCTGTTTGGAATCAGAAGCTTCAGAAAGCCTCAGTGACGCTGAGGCTAGTCTAGTTCCTGGAACCCTCTGACAGTAATGATGTAGTTTTGTTATACAGTCATGATTTCTGTCTGTGAGACTCAGCAGCTGGAAATCAGTCATCGCTGATAGGCGAGGACACAGACATCAGCCCGCTGTGTGGGGTCAGAGGTCATGTAAGTGTAAACAGTAAACTCCGACAGCAGATCGCCTCCTTCCCTGTGTCTCTGCTTCTTTTGTGGTGGTGTTATGGAAGCGTTTACGCTCCAGCTGGTCTGGACAAAGCAGCTTGCTGGCTGGAGGCTTTTCCTGCTGCTGTGCAATCCAGCTCCATGAAGACCCATTACAGCTCTGAATGGCACCCATTAAAAGGACATTCACACTACTGAGGGGGCCGGGGGCCAAGCGACCCTACAGCAGATTTGAGTGGTACATGACAGCTTCCGAAAACAAAGCCTGAAGAAATGAGGAGCTGAGCATGAAGAAAGCAGATGTTCTGATCATCTGAATCCAGGAACAATGCTGAGCAGCAGCAGCTGTTTATGCTGCAAATCTCTTCAGGAAAACTCATCAACTTTGTTCCCATTAGCTGATAAAAACTGTGGAACCCTTCCTGGTACAGGAGATCCAGTCTGCTGGTTTATATCTGCAGCTCAACCTTCTGTCGTTGTACAGGACACCTTAAATAATTCACATGACTGTGATGTAACTAATCACACATCAAGATCAGATCCACTAGAGAAAAAAAAAGGAGAATCAGTCTTTAGTTTGCATTTCTAAAACAAGTCCAATCCTGCAGATTAGCCCAGTTGACAGAGAGAGATGCAATTATTCAGCAGGATAGAAAATAATCATAAATCTCATTAAAAATTTCATTTAAAAATGCTTTTATGAACTCAAGATCCAAGTATGTGATGTCAGAGGCGGTCGTTAGGATGGGCATTGTTGGCTTCAGGAAAAACGACGTTGGTCCAGCATCTTTGGACAGGTTCTGATGTGAATTCTGAAGCTTTTCTGTTCAGTCAGATGGACTTTTTACCCCGAGGAACCCTGAATAGCTCTGACAGAGAGAGCCTTCCTGCTACATGTGCTTCAGTCTTATGGGTTGGGGTCAGAATCTGACCAATGAAGACATCCAGTTAGACCAAAGAGAACATCTAGGTGGACCATAGAGGACCTCCAGGTAGACCATAGAAAACCTCCAGGTAGAACAAAGAGGAGATCCAGGTAGACCATAGAGGACCTCCAGGTAGAACAAAGAGGAGATCCAGGTAGACCATAGAGGACCTAAAGGTAGACCATAGAGGACCTAAAGGTAGACCATAGAGGACCTAAAGGTAGACCATAGAGGACCTAAAGGTAGACCATAGAGGAGATCCAGGTAGACCAAGGAGGACATCACAGCTTATGGACAGAAAGGTCAGAGCATCGGCCTAAAAACAGAAACTGAACAACTAAAGAAATGAAATGACTGAAACAAGAATGTTTGGGAGCAACAATATTGATGTCCAAAAAACCCCAACTAGAACCATCATTAACAGCTAAAGAGGAGAAACCAAGGTAACAAGGCCCTAAAGAGAAGCAGATCTGGATAGATGATGAGATCAAAGTGGGATTCGGGGATGAATTTTAGAGACGATGGTTGTATAGAAACAGGAAGTGAGTTGAATAGGAGGGAGGAGCAGCATGTCAGCATCAGCCCGAAACCCTCAGCAGAATCCTGAACGTGGTCGTAATGAGAAAACAACAAGCTCTCCACACAACAACAACCTTCAGCCCTCAGAAATGCTAAAACATCTAGGAGGAGGAGGCTTCGAGTTTCCAAACAGTCAGCGGCGGTTTGCAGAACAATGAGCGATTCAGAACCGGACCACAAACATTTAATGAGAAATAACAAGCAGCCCAGCTTGGTTCCTGTCTGACCCGGGCTATAGCAGAAGGATGGCTGTGGTTTCTAGCATCAGCTGCCTGGTGTAAACAATTTGAAAACATCATCTGGTAGCTGGAAGCTTCAGGTCCACAAACGTTTAGATGTTCTGCAGACGAAGACTAAGGAATCTGCTGCAGCCCGTTAAACAATGTGAGCAGATCTCTGTTTAAACACTGAATGATTCCTTCATGCATTCACCAACACATGTTCTGCAGAAGCTACAGCCAGTAAAGCATCTCCTGCATCTCGAGTTCATCAGGATGACCTGATGCTAGCTGCAGATCTGGGTTTGTGTTGTTGTTTCCTCCATCAGCTTGTTCATGAGAAGATAATGAAACAGAGTGGGTGTCTATGAGCACAGAGACAAGGATTGTTGCTCATCTTCTGGTTGCTCTGTGATGCTCTACAGCAGAAGGCCACAGGAACCTTAACAACCAGACATATTTAGCCCAACAGTGAAGTGCAAGAAGCTGCAAAGATCTGCAGAGAGGAGGGGAGCGTCAGTTAATGATCCATAACCTTTGAAAATGTCATATCTGATACCTTGTTACTGTATCGATCAACAGCAGGTTGATCCATGCTGCACTGGGAGCTGCTGTTGGACTTTTAAACCAGACCGAACCGGGATGATGGGCCGGAGCTCTATTCAGGCTTCCTTCCGTCGGATTATTAGCCCAGATATCCCTCCGATCCTGGAGTGAACTGATTTAGTCTCCTCTGCTCTGATTCTGCTTCGGTCAGTCCAAAGGTAACCTCAGAACTGTGAGAGCCCTCCACTCCGACTCATTTACATTCACAGATGGACCCGTGGTTTCTTCCGTTCTCATGCAGCTCCCAGTGAGGAGAGGAAACCATTAGGCTGCAGAGCTCCTTTGTCTTCCTCTCTCCCTCGGTCACATTCAGCCCTCTGATTTATTCAGGCCTCCGTCAGCCTGCAGCCTTCCTCAGACTGTCTCTAGTCTTCATCGTGACATTCAATGGACCCTGAACCCAGTTACAGGCACTTCCTGTTCCCCTCCATGAGACATTTTACATGCATTTCAGTAACATTCAGATATTACTGAAAAATCAGACAGGATTAAGATAATTAATTTAAAAAGAAACACAGAGATAGTTTCCTGGAGTTAAATGTTTATCATTCATGTGATAAATATTTGAGGTAAGATTGAGGCAGAGCCCAGAGACCCTGCAGGGGCTGCAGAAAACAGACAGGTTGAAGGATAACTTTGGAAGTAAAGCAGTTTGACACTGAATCTGAGAAGGAAGCAGGAGATGTTCTTAAACTGACACGGGTCTTCCTATTAAGCCTCAGCTAATGCTGGGGTTTTCTGAAACAGAGTTTAAAGATAAATTGAACACATGGCTGGAAGACCACCATTCCGAATCCTGATGTGAGGATAACTGGAGGATATTCTGCAGTTTGCCTGAAACGCTGAGAACAGCTCTGCCTCCATTTAGACTGGACTGAAAGGAGCCTCTGACCTTCTCATAGTTCAAGACCATACAGAGGAACCAACAGGGACCAGAGTTCCTCACATGTTCCTATAGACTGCTCATATTCAGCTTTTTATTGCATAAACAGTCCATTATGAAGATAAAATTAAATAATCACGCTTTTCTGAAAGTCTGTTGTTTATGTTTTTTTGTTTTTTTTTGCTGTGTGCAGGTTTAAAATAACAGAAAAGTTCACAGTAAATATGACATAATAATGATAATACTAACTCTTCTGTGTTTCCACATGAACACATTAGTTGCTGCTTTCAGTTTTTTTCATCATCTGATCTGCTGCAGGATCATGACATAATAATGTCATGAAGCTCAGCTCAGCCTCCCTGCTGATTCTGGACATAACTTGGGTCACTAGCTGTCCCGGTCCCTCCAGGTTAATCTGGTGGTGCAGCAGATGCAGCTACTCATTAACCTGAAGCCACCCTATAAGAGCCTCCTGCTGCATGGAGCAGAGACACTCCCACACAGGAACAGCAGAACGGGTCACAGATGAAGATTTCATGAATCTACAGTTCTCATCATCACCACCATCTCCACCATAAAACCCCTGCAGAATCAGAGACCATCAGAAGCAAACACACCCTTAGAGCTTCCTAACTCACCACCAGCCCCTGCTCGGCCCACCCGGGAGTCTCACTGTGGTCAGTGTGGGATAAATGAGCTTATTCATAGTGTGAAGTGCTCCATCCTGATGCTGCCTGACCCTACATAAACAAACCAGAGGTAGCTGCTCTATAGTGAGAAGACGTCTATGATCAGAACCACCACAGAGCTGTTCAGCCTGAAACAGCACAGATATTTTATTCTAACTGACTGCTGCTTGACACCAGAACTAGGAAAATGCCTGTAAACTCTGCAGTTATCATAGTTCATCCTTCTGTAATAATTGCAACTATATTCTGACAAGAGCTAATGAAAGTCACCAATGATGTTCTCCTGGCCTCAGATAATGGACTTCTGTCTGTTCTTGTCCTGTTAGATCACAGTGCTGCATTTGATCTAGTCATTCACATTATTCTCTTGGAAAGGCTGGAACATGCTGTAGGGATTGGAGAAAAAGCACTGCGCTGGTTTCAATCTTATTTGTTATTTTGTTGTTAGTGATAAATCTTAATGCATTACTTGTGGAGTACCACACGGTTCATTGCTTGTGCCAATTCTCTTTACTATATATAAGCTTCCAATAGGTCAAATTATCAGGCAGCATGAGATAAATTTCCACTGTTATGCTGACGATATTCAGCTTTATTTATCCATAAATCCTGAAGGGTCCAATCAGTTACACCGACTACAGGCATGTCTTGAAGACATAAAAACTTTTCTGCTTTTAAATTCAGACAGAAGTTGTCATTGTTGGACCAGAAAAAAAACCTTCTTAGTCAATCACTTAACCTGGATGGCATTAAATTGACCTCCGGTAATAAAGTAAAAAACCTTGGTGTTATTTTTGACCAGGACATGTCATTTAAATCCCATATTAAACAGGTTTCTAGGATTTCCT